>CAXHUQ010000731.1:0-10000 GCA_964020085.1 Micromussa lordhowensis | reverse complement strand
TTTCATTTCTCTTATAAAACCATACATTTTCTGAAAGCTTAATATTTCCAGATTATGACTCATTTCTTTAAAAATCTCAAAATCGTAAGAGATAGCGTAATTGAGACGTTTTTTGCGAAAGCATATGTCTTTTTAAAGTAAACTTCAGTCCCGCTAAGAATGGTCGGAAGAGAACGATAAACATCGCATTTGCTTCTTGACACGTTCTACTAACAAACCGTGTCTTAGTTTTTATTTGTTTCTTTTGTGACAATAGGATAAAGTCAGAGGGGAATCAGCACTTCCTTCGAAAAAATGACGATTATTCGAAAACGGAAAAAGAAAACAAAAATCGCCGACACGCTTTTCAAGAAAAAACAATCTGACAATAAGCTGGCCAAATTTCAGCTAAATCGGTTCAGGGGCTGCCGACTTGGAGTTCAAAACAAGAAAAATATATTTTCTGCGGCATCTTAACCGCAATAGGATTATAACACCTAATCATCCATTTTGATGTTTACCAGCGAGGGATCATCTTGCAACAACAATAGGCATTTGACAGGTGATATGCAGCAGGCCAAATTTTTACGCAGGACGTGGCAGGAATACACTGCATTTTCTGTTTATCGGCGATAGCTCGAAAGCCAAGAACAATGCACAATTTATCGCGAGCGCCCTGCTTTTTTCCATCGTCGGAAATGGAAGATTAGTTCGTGCGACGGACAGCTTTCGTTCTGGCACTGAAACATCCAAATGGAACCAAGTTCGTTTTTACTTCCTAAATTCTCCACAAGTTCAACGCTTTCTTGACAAAAGCGACAGGTCACCGATTCGTTGATCTTCTCTTGCAGTCTTTGACCGGCTACGATAGCGTGGCCATAGAACTTTTGCCATGTTTCAGTGCTTTCCAGATCTGCAAGAGGTTCTTCAACCGTAATTTTTGACCGGCTTGCACTACATGTTGACGAGGAAGCCGACGAATCGTTCGGCGCTTGGCTGCTCGTTCAACTCCTTTAGCCATTGCTCCTGGTCGAAGTAAGAGCCTTTGTCACTCTCCGCTAATTTTTCAGCACAATGAGAGCTCAACGAGTCTTTCGGCTTCTAAGAAGACATATTGAAGACATATATCTACTTCAGTTAACCGTCCGCGCGCGGATCTCTGTAGCGCTTTCATTTCTCTTGTAGCACTGAAACATCCAAATGGAGCCAAGTCCGTTTTAATTTCCTAAATTCTCCACAAGTTCAACGCTTTCGTTGATCTTCTCCTGCAGTCTTTGACCGGCTACGATAGCGTGGCCATAGAACTTTTGCCATGTTTCAGTGCTTTCCAGATCTGCAAGAGGTTCTTCAACCGTAATATTTGACCGGCTTGCACTACATGTTGACGAGGAAACCGACGAATTGCATTCGGCGCTTGGCTGCTCGTTCAACTCCTTTAGCCATTGCTCCTGGTCGCTAATTTTTCAGCCCAATCAGAGCTAAACGAGTCTTTCGGCTTCTTCCGCCTTGCCGTTGCAGATGAAAACAAACACGACCTCTTCTTGAATCAATCTTGTGGCATGTAATGCGTGATAAAATGACACCACTATACCTTCTGAACTAGTGTAGCCAAAGCTATGAAAGTGCTGCGGAAATTGGGATGTTGTTTGCAAATTGAAGTAGGGATTGTATAGAGCTTGTGTAGAAATGGTTGTTTGGTCAAGCCCCAGAAATTGTTGAGTAAGATGTGGTTATATTCAATTCATGATGTCATCAGTTACAGCGTTTAATTTCTGAAAGAAATGATGCAACAATAAAATTCATAAGTTTAATTAAGATTTCATGAACAAAATTAACTGATTTTGTGCGATTATGTAACGGCTTGTTAAAAAATATCGAATGTAGCTATGCGAATTAGTGCATAAGTGGGAACACATGAAAGCCTGTCAAATTTGCCGATGTGCTTCGGCAAGAAGCACATGGCAGCTACAGGAGTATAGGACAAAGCTATCAGAAAAAAATACTTAAGCTACGTTCAATTTTTGGCAGACGACAGTACTATCGAAAACCTCACAGTGTTACTTGTTTGCGGCGAACTCGACCTGATCAATTTATTAATCGACATTTATCTACACCCTTATATACACCCTTCAGAACCTTCCGCGCGCGGATCTCTGTAGCGCTTTCATTTCTCTTATAAACCCCAACAAACCATACATTTTCTGAAAGCTTAATATTTCCAGATTATGGCTCATTCCTTTAAAAATCTCAAAATCGTAAGAGATAGCGTAATTGAGACGTTTCTTGCGAAAGCATATGTCTGTGTAAAGTCAACTCCAGTCCCGCTAAGAATGGTCGGAAGAGAACGATACACATCGCATTTGCTTCTTGACACGTTCTACTAAATCAGTTTTTATTTGTTTCTTTTGTGACAATAGGATAAAGTCAGAGGGGACAAATCATCAGCACTTCCTTCGAAAAATGACGACTATTCGAAAACGGAAAAAGAAAACAAAAATCGCCGACACACTTTTCAAGAAAAACAATCTGACAATAAGCTGGCCAAATTTCAGCTAAATCGGGCTCCAAAATTTTCGTTCCGAGAAAACAAGAAAAAAATATTTTTTGCGGCGTCTTAACCGCAATAGGATTATAACACTTAATCATCCATTTTGATGTTTACCAGCGAGGGATCATCTTGCAACAACAATAGGCATTTGACAGGTGATATGCAGTAGGCCAAATCTTTACGCCGGACGTGGCGGGAAGGCACTGCATTTTCTGTTTATCGGCGATGACCGCCATCGATAGCTCGAAAGCCAAGAACCGATGCCCAATTTATCGTGAGCGCCCTGCTTTTTTTCCATCGTCGGAAATGGAAGATTAGTTTCGTGCGACGGACAGCTTTCGTTCTGGCACTGAAACATCCAAATGGAACCAAGTCCGTTTTTACTTCCTAAATTCTCCGCAAGTTCAACGCTTTCTTGACAAAAGCGACAGGTCACCGATTCGTTGATCTTCTCCTGCAGTCTTTGACCGGCTACGATAGCGTGGCCATAGAACTTTTGCCAAGTTTCAGTGCTTTCCAGATCTGTAAGAGGTTCTTCAACCGTAATTTTTGACCGGCTTGCACTTCATTTTCGGCGCTTGGCGGCTCGGTCAACTCCTTTAGCCATTGCTCCTGGTCGAAGTAAGAGCCTTTGTCACTCTCCGCTAATTCTTCAGCCCAATCAGAGCTAAACGAGTCTTTCGGCTTCTTCCGCCTTGCCGTTGCAGATGAAAACAAACACGACCTCTTCTTTTTTTTCGCAGGCATTTGAATCAATCTTGCGGTATGTAATGCGTGATAAAATGACACCACGATACCTTGTAATTATTTCGTGACGCGTTGACCTACAAGTTAATCCAGAATGACAGGACTTGTCAACGGGTATTGAACGGCTCGAAATCAAAAATTTCGAAAGTTCGCATTCTGAACCCTGGCTGATACCTAACATTGCAATGAAATCATCATCATGCACTGGCACTCAACTGAACTGACGTCGAAACTCGAAAAAGCAAGATGACAGTGTAGAAGACCTTATGTTATGTTATGTTATGTTAGAACTTCTCAGTTGCTTGTTGTCTTGGTCTCGAATTGAGGCAATGCGCAGTGCATTCTGGTCCGCTGAAAGCGAGGCTCTTCACAGCGCAGAGCATTGTGGTCCGCTGAAAACGAGGCTCTACCACAGTGCAAAGCATTGTGGTCCGCTGAAAGCGAGGCTAAAAACCATGGCAAAATCTCAAATTTTCCTACCTTTCTTTTATATTTAGACTAGTGTAGCCAAAGCTATGAAAGTGCTGCGGAAATTGGGATGTTCTTTGCAAATTGAAGTAGAGATTGTATAGAGCTTGTGTAGAAATGGTTGTCATCAAGTTATTTTGTTTGGTCAAGTCCCAGAAATTGTTGAGTAAGTTGTGGTTATATTCAATTCATGATGTCATCAGTTACAGCATTTAATTTCTGAAAGAAATAATGCAACAATAATGTTCATAAGTTTAAGATTTCATGAACAAAATTAACTGATTTTGTGCGATTATGCAACCGGGCTTGTTAAAAAATATCGAATGTAGCTGTGCGAATTAGTGCATAAAGTGCGAACACATGAAAGCCTGTCAAATTTGCCGAGGTGCTTCGGCAAGAAGCACATGGCAGCTACAGGCGTATACGACAAAGCTATCAGAAAAAATACTCAAACTACGTTCAATTTTTGGCAGAAGATAGTACTATCGAAAACCTCACAGTGTTACTTGTTTGCGGCGAACTCGACCTGATCAATCCATTCATCGACATGTATCCACCTAACAGTGTAACTTATTCAAGGCGAACTTGATATCAACCTATTGACGACATATATCTCCTTAAGGTATCAGCCACACCCGTCAAAACCGTCCGCGCGCGGATCTCTGTAGCGCTTTCATTTCTCTTATAAAACCCAACAAACCATACATTTTCTGAAAGCTTAATATTTCTAGATTATGAAAATTGTAAGAGATAGCGTCATTGAGACGTTTTTTTGCGAAAGCATATGTCTGTGTAAAGTCAACTCCAGTCCCGCTAAGAATGGTCGGAAGAGAACGATAAACATCGCATTTGCTTCTTGACACGTTCTACTAAAAAACCGTGTCTCAGTTTTTATTTGTTTCTTTTGTGACAATAGGATAAAGTCAGAGGGGACAAATCATCAGCACTTCCTTAAAAAAAATGACGATTATTCGAAAACGGAAAAAGAAAACAAAAATCGTCGACACGCTTTTCAAGAAAAACAATCTGACAATAAGCTAGCCAAATTTCAGCTAAATCGGTTCAGGGCTGCCGACTTGGAGTTAAAACGTACGCTTAACTTTCCAAAATTTTCGCTCCGAGAAAACAAGAAAAATTTATTTTTTGCGGCATTTTAACCGCAATAAGATTTTAACACCTTTTAACACAAAAATCACAAAAATTTAACACCATTTTAACACAAAAATCATTTTAAAACCATTTTAACACAAAAATCGTCGACACGCTTTTCAAGAAAAACAATCTGACAATAAGCTAGCCAAATTTCAGCTAAATCGGTTCAGGGCTGCCGACTTGGAGTTAAAACGTACGCTTAACTTTCCAAAATTTTCGCTCCGAGAAAACAGAAAAATTTATTTTTTGCGGCATTTTAACCGCAATAAGATTTTAACACCTAATCATCCATTTTGATGTTTACCAGGGAGGGATCATCTTGCAACAACAATAGGCATTTGACAGGTGATATGGAGCAGGCCAAATCTTTACGCGGGACGTGGCGGGAATACACTGCATTTTCTGTTTATCGACGACAGACCAAGAAAACTAAAAACCTTTGAGACTGTCGCGTGACCGCCATCGATAGCTCGATAGCCAAGAACCGATGCACAATTTATCGCGACCGCCCTGCTTTTTTTTCCATCGTCGGAAATGGAAGATTAGTTTCGTACGACGGACAGCTTTCGTTCTGGCACTGAAACATCCAAATGGAACCAAGTCCGGTTTTACTTCCTAAATTCTCCACAAAAGCGACAGGTCACCGATTCGTTGATCTTCTCCTGCAGTCTTTGACCGGCTACGATAGCGTGGCCATAGAACTTTTGCCATGTTTCAGTGCTTTCCAGATCTGCAAGAGGTTCTTTAACCGTAATTTTTGACCGGCTCTCACTACATGTGGACGAGGAAAGCGACGAATCGCATTCGGCGCTTGGCTGCTCGTTCAGCTCCTTTAGCCATTGCTCCTGGTCGAAGTAAGAGCCTTTGTCACTCTCCGCTAATTTTTCAGCCCAATCAGTGTTAAACGAGTCTTTCGGCCTCTTACGCCTTGCCGTTGCAGATGAAAACAAACACAACCTCTTCTTTTCTTTCACAGTCATTTGAATCAATCATGCGGCATGTAATGCGTGATAAAATGACACCACTATACCTTGTGAATTATTTCGTGACGCGTTGACCTACAAGTTAGTCCAGAATGACAGGACTTTTCAACGGGTATTTCAAACAATTAACGTGTAGTAAACTTCAACGTCCAACGAAATAATATTTTTTTTGGAATTTTTTTTAAAGAAAGCTCTTGAAAAGCTCTATCTGGACGTCTCGAAATCAAAAATTTCGAAAATTCGCATTCTAAACCCTTAACATCATCATCATGCACTGGCACTCACCTGAACTGGCGTCGAAACTCGAAAAAGTTGACAGTGTAGAAGATCTTATATTATGTTATGTTATGTTAAAACTTCTCAGTTGCTTACGTTCTTGGTCTCGAATTGAGGCAATGCGCAGTGCATTCTGGTCCGCTGAAAGCGAGGCTCTTCGCAGCGCAGAGCATTGTGGTCCGCTGAAAACGAGGCTCTACCACGGCGCAAAGCATTGTGGTCCGCTGAAAGCGAGGCTTAAAACCATGGCAAAATCTCAAATTTTCCTACCTTTCTTTTATATTAAGATTATGAACTGCTGCTACGCTCGCTACGCTCGCTCCGCAGCAATTATTTCGTGACGCGTTGACCTACAAGTTAATCCAGAATGACAGGACTTGTCAACAGGCAATGCGTAGTGCATTCTGGTCCGCTGAAAGCGAGGCTCTTCACAGCACAGAGCATTGTGGTCCGCTGAAAACGAGGCTCTACCACAGCGCAAAGCATTGTGGTCCGCTGAAAGCGAGGCTAAAAACCGTGGCAAAATCTCAAATTTTCCTACATTTCTTTTATATTTAGACTAGTGTAGCCAAAGCCATGAAAGTGCTGCGGAAATTGGGATGTTGTTTGCAAATCGAAGTAGGGATTGTATAGAGCTTGTGTAAAAATGGTTGTCATCAAGTTATTTTGTTTGGTCAAGTCCCAGAAATTGTAGCCTGTTCCAGGCTCTCGGTCAGTGGGCACGATCGAAAAAGCGGGCGCGGGACGAGCGGAATCTGGCTCGTCAACCGCTTTTTCGATCGTCCCCACTGACTGAGAGCCTGGAACAGGCTACAGAAATTGTTGAGTAAGATGTGGTTATATTCAATTCATGATGTCATCAGTTACAGCGTTTAATTTCTGAAAGAAATAATGCAACAATAAAGTTCATAAGTTTAAGATTTCATGAACGAAATTAACTGATTTTGTGCGATAAATTTATGCAACGGCTTGTTAAAAAATACTGAATGTAGCTGTGCGAATTAGTGCATAAGTGCGAACACATGAAAGCCTGTCAAATTTGCCGAGGAGCTTCAGCAAGAATCACATGGCAGCTACAGGAGTATACGACAAAGCTATCAGAAAAAATACTTAAACTACGTTCAATTTTTGGCAGACGACAGTACTATCGAAAAAATAGAAAAAATCGAAAATCGTAAGAGATAGCGCAATTGAGACGTTTTTTGCGCCAGTCCCCGCTAAGAATGTCGGAAGAGAACGATAAACATCGCATTTGCTTCTTGACACGTTCTACTAAAAAACCGTGTCTCAGTTTTCATTTGCTTCTTTGTGACAATAGGATAAAGTCAGAGGGGACAAATCATCAGCACTTCCTTCGAAAAAATGACGATTATTCGAAAACGGAAAAAGAAAACAAAAATCGCCGACACTCTTCTCAAGAAAAACAATCTGACAAATAGCTGGGCAAATTTCAGCTAAATCGGTTCAGGGGCTGCCGACTTGGAGTTAAAAACGTACGCTTAACTTTCCAAAATTTTCGTTCCGAGAAAACAAGAAAGATATATTTTTTGCAGCATCTTAACCGCAATAGGATTATAACACCTAATCATCCAGTTTACCAGCGAGGGATCATCTCATCTTGCAACAACAATAGGCATTTGACAGGTGATATGCAGCAGGCCAAATCTTTACGCGGGACGTGGCGGGAATAAACTGTATTTTCTGTTTATCGGCGATAGACCAAGAGAACTAAAAACCTTTGAGACTGCCGCGCGACCGCCATCGATAGCTCGAAAGCCAAGAACCGATGCACAATTTATCGCGAGCGCCCTGCTTTTTTTCCATCGTCGGAAGTGGAAGATTAGTTTCGTGCGACGGACAGCTTTCGTTCTGGCACTGAAACATCCAAATGGAACCAAGTCCGTTTTTACTTCCTAATTCTCCACAAGTTCAACGCTTTCTTGACAAAAGCGACAGGTCACCGATTCATTGATCTTTTCCTGCAGTCTTTGACCGGCTACGATAGCGTGGCCATAGAACTTTTGCCATGTTTCAGTGCTTTCCAGATCTGTAAGAGGTTCTTCAACCGTAATTTTTGACCGGCTTGCACTACATTTTCGGCGCTTGGCGGCTCGGTCAACTCCTTTAGCCATTGCTCCTGGTCGAAGTAAGAGCCTTTGTCACTCTCCGCTAATTCTTCAGCCCAATCAGAGCTAAACGAGTCTTTCGGCTTCTTCCGCCTTGCCGTTGCAGATGAAAACAAACACGACCTCTTCTTTTTTTTCGCAGGCATTTGAATCAATCTTGCGGTATGTAATGCGTGATAAAATGACACCACGATACCTTGTGATTATTTCGTGACGCGTTGACCTACAAGTTAATCCAGAATGACAGGACTTGTCAACGGGTATTGAACGGCTCGAAATCAAAAATTTCGAAAATTCGCATTCTGAACCCTGGCTGATACCTAACATTGCAATGAAATCATCATCATGCACTGGCACTCAACTGAACTGACGTCGAAACTCGAAAAAGCAAGATGACAGTGTAGAAGACCTTATGTTATGTTATGTTATGTTATGTTAGAACTTCTCAGTTGCTTGTTGTCTTGGTCTCGAATTGAGGCAATGCGCAGTGCATTCTGGTCCGCTGAAAGCGAGGCTCTTCACAGCGCAGAGCATTGTGGTCCGCTGAAAACGAGGCTCTACCACAGTGCAAAGCATTGTGGTCCGCTGAAAGCGAGGCTAAAAACCATGGCAAAATCTCAAATTTTCCTACCTTTCTTTTATATTTAGACTAGTGTAGCCAAAGCTATGAAAGTGCTGCGGAAATTGGGATGTTGTTTGCAAATCGAAGTAGGGATTGTATAGAGCTTGTGTAAAAATGGTTGTCATCAAGTTATTTTGTTTGGTCAAGTCCCAGAAATTGTTGAGTAAGATGTGGTTATATTCAATTCATGATGTCATCAGTTACAGCGTTTAATTTCTGAAAGAAATAATGCAACAATAAAGTTCATAAGTTTAAGATTTCATGAACAAAATTAACTGATTTTGTGCGATAAATTTATGCAACGGCTTGTTAAAAAATACTGAATGTAGCTGTGCGAATTAGTGCATAAGTGCGAACACATGAAAGCCTGTCAAATTTGCCGAGGAGCTTCGGCAAGAATCACATGGCAGCTACAGGAGTATACGACAAAGCTATCAGAAAAAATACTTAAACTACGTTCAATTTTTGGCAGACGACAGTACTATCGAAAAAATAGAAAAATCGAAAAAAATCGAAAATCGTAAGAGATAGCGCAATTGAGACGTTTTTTGCGAAAGCATATGTCTGTGTAAAGTCAACTCCAGTCCCCGCTAAGAATGTCGGAAGAGAACGATAAACATCGCATTTGCTTCTTGACACGTTCTACTAAAAAATCGTGTCTCAGTTTTCATTTGCTTCTTTGTGACAATAGGATAAAGTCAGAGGGGACAAATCATCAGCACTTCCTTCGAAAAAATGACGATTATTCGAAAACGGAAAAAGAAAACAAAAATCGCCGACACGCTTCTCAAGAAAAACAATCTGACAAATAGCTGGGCAAATTTCAGCTAAATCGGTTCAGGGGCTGCCGACTTGGAGTTGAAAACGTACGCTTAACTTTCCAAAATAACAAGAAAGATATATTTTTTGCGGCATCTTAACCGCAATAGGATTATAACACCTAATCATCCAGTTTACCAGCGAGGGATCATCTTGCAACAACAATAGGCATTTGACAGGTGATATGCAGCAGGCCAAATCTTTACGCGGAACGTGGCGGGAATAAACTGTGTTTTCTGTTTATCGGCGATAGACCAAGAGAACTAAAAACCTTTGAGAC
>CAXHUQ010000730.1:115000-132814 GCA_964020085.1 Micromussa lordhowensis | reverse complement strand
AAGCGTTACTGTTACAGTTCTTCTTTGAAATGCAATTTTATGCATATTCAAATGTTACATTGCCGCTTCCGGCGAAGTTGTGTTAAAATGATTTTAAAAAAACTCAGTGATTGACCATCGGTAAATTTCGAAGTGTCGGGGCATTTATTTTTTATAATTTTATTTTTTGCAATCAATAGTGTTATCATGGTTATCATAACTTTACATAATTTTTGTCAAGAAATCATTTTGTAGCGAAAACAGTCCAATAAAAAGTCTAATAAAAACTGAAACCAAACTACATTTGGTAGATGTACGGAGGATACATACATAAAGGTTTAAAGGTATTCTTTAAGGATCTCCCTTATGTTATCACCGTCTCATATCACGTTCGGGGGTGGACCTCCAGGGTCACAATCATCATCTCCTTCCTCGTCTTCCCATTCATCGCCGCTTCTGATGCAAATATTGTGCAAAACTGCACAGGCTACAGCATTACGTACTGCAAATGATATTCCACTGTCAAATCGTTTCAGAAGTATTCTCCATCTACTCTTTAAAACACCAAAAGCGCATTCAACCTTTACTCGTGCAGAGGAAAGTTCCTTATTAAATGCTATTTCCCTTGGGTCCCGTGTGCCCTCTGGGTACGGCTTCATAAGCCAAGGGGAAAGCGGATAGGCACTATCACCTAAAAGGTATGGACCTATGTCATGAACATTCACATGAACAGTCGGCTGGGTAAGGATATTCCCATGTTCTGCTCTTTGAAAGATGGTACTGCGCCTCAGTACACGAGCATCGTGCATGCTCCCAGGATATCCACATGAAAAATCCATAAAAATCTTCTTCCCATCAATGATAGCTTGGATAATAAAGTCATGTTGTTGATACCAACTAGAATAATCCGGTGCACTGCACTGGTGCACTGGGTGCTTTAATTCTAATATGCGAGCCGTCAATAGCACCAACAACATTTGGTAGGTTGGTAAGGTCTGTAAACGTTGCAATCGATGTAATGACCTCAGCAAGAGTCTCTGGGATATATACTCGTCACGAAGTTCATAGAGACCATTCACAACGTCTTGTACGGCCTCGATAACAGTCGATTTACCAACATTAAATACTGGGCCAATGCTGGAATATGAATTCCGTGGGCCAAGCGGTACAGTCCCAAAGCAAGAACTTTCGCTGGAGGTAAACAATTCCTGAATCGCGTGTTTCGCCTCTCTAATCTTGGGCCCAAAAATATGGAGTATTGTTTCGAAAGTGTTCCGGTTAACCCTTAACTGTTGTCGAAAGTAGTCCTGTAGAATTGCTGGGTCGTTATAATGGATGTCGAACCACGATTCGGCTGGGCGAGGAATAGTCCATGTGTAGGGCCTATTACGAACTCGACGCAAGTGCCGTCTTCTTCTTAGAATAGCAATGTTCGACATTTCCCTATATATATTCATTTGCCCATCTCTGATACAGCATGAAAAAAGCAAACATTTGCTGCAGTTGAATGTTGATAATTTGAAGAAGTAAAACAGCAATAGCCACGCAAAACGCCTGATTTGCATTCATGTTTACTATAACCACACATTTACCGTGCAGTTGGCGCGTCGATCTGAAATTTGATCAATGACATGTAATTTGCAGTGCGACCCTGAAAATATTCTCAAATTTTTGGCACTTCCGTTTGTTTTTGCATGGGCTAATTTTGGTTTTTGACTGTAGTGCGACCCTGGCCAAAGCCCTAGCAACCGACCATCCTGCTTGCAAACATGAAACAGGATGTTAAAGAATGATAAATATTTGTCATTTTCTGTCCCTCTATAATTTTTCTGTTTATCGTTTCTGTTTCTATCCTTTGCATTTAAAGACTTATTTAACTGCCTTGGTATAAACATGTTTCTCAGATTAAAGTTTTTAAAAAGAGAATGTTTCACGATCTCAACTACAATCTTTTCTTAAAGCCTGTTTAAAGTGGAGCAATCGCTTATCACAGAACGACAGAATCACACCGCTCACGGCATGACAACATAATTGGCCGATGAAATACCATCCATCGCCCAAAAATGACATCCTACAGATCCTTTCGTTACTTTTAACTTTAAATAAGCGATTGTTGACGCAACAGAGTACACTGCCGTAAAAAACTGAAAGAAATTCATGTTTTCTGCAGCGAAACTGACAAAAACATTCGTCATTTAATAATGTACTTGCACCATTTTATTTACGCCATTTTATTTACGCCATTTTGAGCGCGCATTAAGACAGTATTCCTTCTATAGAGCGAGAGTCCTCTAAAAGTAACGAAAGCCATTTCAAGTACAAATTAAAGACTAGTTGCAATGCTTGACATTGTCTCCAGTAAACATTTTGACAGCAAAACCCTTGCCGCCGCAAAAATCATACTACAAAGCAGATCAAGCTAAAATCATCCTAGAAATAAGTAAAACGCTGTCCACTTAAGTTTTGTTTTGTATGGCTTTTGATACTCGCGTTAAAATCTTCGCGCGGGGGCAGCTCTAGTGTCAACTATTACTAGTTATTATTTTGACAGGGAAATCGACAAAATGTCATCATTCGACTTTCCTAGCTATTTACGAAAAGAATTAAGCTTAATATTGCATGTAAAAATTTAGTTATTCACTTACCACGACTTGCGAATCCTTAGCTCGTCCCATTTCATTAAATTGTACATGTGAGAATGGATAATTTGCGACAGGAAACCCTACTTTTCCCAACTGCAGAAACCAAAAACTTAGGCTGCTCAAATTCATAACGAGCAAAATCTTCTGCCATTATGAGGCAGGACGGCGGAGGACGCGTCATCATATGCAACCATTTCAGGCATGCGCCATAGATGCAGATGGGCAGTGAGCCGGATAACCAGAATTCGGTTATTTCCTTTGTTCTATGGCGCATGCCTGAAATGGTTGCTCCCAGAGCTCTCGTTTTCCGACCGCTGGTCAAGGGGAACGAAGCTCTGGGAACGAGATTGCCGCGGTGTGCATCATATGTACCATTGCACTTATGTCCTATGTGGCAGACATGTCCTCTGACGTAATGGGATATACTGAGCCAATCATATCATGTGTTCTATCTGATAACACGCAGCATAAGACTGGTAACTAATCTCCGTTGCAGTTCGGTCTTCGAGTAAAACTGAGTTTTCGAGGGGTAGGGCACGGGAGCAATATTTGACTTTGTATTTATGTTTTGACTCTCAACGGAAATATACAGAAGCTTTTTGAAAGAATTGCATTTAACTTACAAGATTTCTGTCGCAAATTGATCGCTTAGTATATTTTTAGTTTCAAATTCATCGTGAATGCTCGATGGAAAATTTCAAAACAGTGGTTGCTCACTGCGTGTTCCAGACCAGCCACGTTTAAACTCCGCGCTTCGATTATCCTCAAATCATTCAGATCGTTTAATGACATTACAGGGGCAAAACAAAATCTCTGGGAAGCAGCGTAACAAATTTTAGTTTCGGTGCTGTAAAACTACCACTCAATCTCCGCAATATTTCTCTATTCCCAATCTTGTCATTCGCACGCCGGTTCGCGACTGAAAGCCTCTCCTCATAATATGTTTGTTGAAGCTGACTGAACCTTTTTGGATAAGCCTTCCTAGTGGATATTTTGCATCGAACATTTATTACAGGAACTTTCTTGCTGATTAGATTTTATGGCTGGAGTACTTTCTAACTGTTCCTGGTTCCCTTAGCTTTATAAAACAGCAGTAGTATTCGAAACACCACATAGCGCTTTGTGGCCTTTTCAAAACACCACAAAGCGCTAGAGGTAGGGAGAGGGCCGGGGTATATCGAAAGGTTTTACTTGTTCCATTGAGAACTCGAATACCCAACACTCCTAGAAATGTTAACCAAGTATAAGGAGCGTCTAAGATGGTAGGGGAAACAAAAATGTTTAGGACCATGATTCACAATCCTCATCTCTAAAGCTTTCCCGTAAAGTGTTTTTACAATGAACTGAACTGAATCCATTTTGTCAAGTACTTTTGCGCTGTTGTTGGTGTTGCTATGTTGAAATATAGCTACCAGTGTGCAGATTTCTTAACTTTAATGTTAATCAAGGAGTAATCAGAGCAAAATCGTTTCAAAATACGCTTTGCAAGTGGTCAGGCATCTTGAATCTTCATGTTCCAAAATATGGTTTTTTAGGAAAAAATTTAAATTTGCAAAGGAAATCATGACTGTGACAGTGTTTGGATATCTGATCTTAATTTGCGTAGATTTTTACGATTTTATTTCTCCATTTTCTCCTTAGTTTTAGTTTCGATTGAGAAGATATATCACGAACACTCACGACAGTGTTTGACCACATTTCCAAACGCCTCAAAGTTTGTCAAAAATACTCCGCTGCGCGTGGTATTTTCAACTCTCTTCTCGGTGTTTGGAAATCTGGTCAAACACAGTCTTTCGTCTTTGATATATTACGTCGGACACTGATATGGGTATTTCTTTTTTTACAAGTCATGGATCTCGCCATGACAACTCGACCAATGTTTTACCAACACAGACGTGGTACTAGTTCAATGACATAATTCAGTTATGACATTGAAAAAAGATTACAAATATTTTTTTACGGCTTGACTGGAATTTATACAACTAGTGTTTCCATGAACAGGTTAATTACCAATACCACTATCAACTGAAATCCTATAGATCTTTCTACATGGTGAACCAAAACAATCCTGACTTGTGACCTTGAATAAATTGGCTTGATTGTCTTTCAATCTTGAAAGACAAATTTACGCCCACATGAGTGTTTCGTTGATCAAATAGGCGTTGCCTCTTATTGACAGATTTATTTGATGACAAGAATCGTGATTGACATACATTATACATTGATTAAAAGCGTTAGGTTATTATGTTTAAAACCAGTTGTTCAGTAGAATCGAAGCGAGAAAGAAATTATTTAGTCTGTCTGTAAAACCCGCTTACCTGGAGAATCTGTCTGTTAAACCCGCTCACCTGGACTCTGCTAACCCGTAAAGTGCGACTGTTGTAACTACCCGCCACAGAAGTAAGTTTGAACTGAAGTTCTGAATTTAGCCACGAGATAAGCCAAATTTATTTGCGTCTGTTCTGATTGTGAATTATGAATGTATTTCTTTTAGATCGAATAATTATTAAACCTTGGCTTGATATTATGCGGTTTGTGGTGGTCTTTTGAGCTAACCAGTCCAAATCCATGTGCAACAATGAGCTGACAGATGATACAAAGCGTTGCTTTATCCAAACATATTTTTTGATCAATTTTTGACATCTTTTCAACAACTTTCCTATGGCTTCCATTCACATCTAGCAAATTCAAAATTATGAAAAGAAATGTGAGAGGCATAGTTGTCGATTGGCAGGTTGCGTCGTGCTTGATATTTTCACCGTACCCACTTCATGCATTTTGATTAGCTAATTTAACCAGAAAACTGTGACTGGGTTCTTAAAACAAAAATGAAATGTTCTGTCAGCGTCTTTTGTCCCTTAAATCTAGAGCCACTAAAACTATTCACAGACAACACAGTGATTCGTGGTTCATTTAGTAAAAAAAAAAACAGTAATGACATATTTTTTCAGCCTGGTGTTACACTTGAATTGCACTACTCTCAGCCAATCAGAATCGAGTATTTTTTTCATGTATATTATTATTATTACTTGTGAAATGTTCGTAGCTAGTCTGAACAAGCATTTGACAATTGTTTGGTATGAATTTAATTCGTGAACGTACGAGGTGTCAGAACAGTTACCACCGGGATGACTAATGGCTTCACTAGTGTATGTTCCCTAGTTTTAAACACCACCCAAGGGTATAACAATACACCCTCCCTAGCCCAGGTAGTAGACGTGATTTTTCCTAGTTTTTCATAGCAGGGCTAATTCGCTTTCCTTGCCCGACTACAGGGCCTGTCTTCCGATTGCGGGGCTAGATTGTTCTATCTTGTTCTTACCCAGGGTGTAAGACAGCTTCCCCTATGGTACGCAGTGGGGGGCTGACCTTTCCTAGTTTTTCATTGCAAGGCTAAGTCGCTTTCAGGGCGTGTTCCCCGATCTGCCGGGTTTCAGGTCTTACGCTTAGCTAGTGAATGCCAAGAATACAACAGTCTTGGCGATCTTGCAGAGCAAAGTCAACAGAAACGCAAGGAATAAAGGCGTCAGAATTGGTTTCTACCGGAAAGGTGAATGGACATCGTTTGAGATTTGAGACTAACCAATGGCAATTATGCTGATATACCAACAGCCTCAGTCCCTAAGGGGTACACAATAGTCTTGCCTTACGATTTCAAAGGTCGCGACGTTCCGTATTGGGTACATTTATTGCCTAGTACTGAGTACTACTAGTATCCCCCTTTTCTGTTGCGCAACGCGGAAAAGGTTCCCTTCGCCGGGATATACTGCGTAGTCATTGAATAGTGCTGGGTACTAGTATCCCCTGGCCCCTCGCCGAAATAGCCCTGACGGTAGATCAAGTACTTAGAGTAAGGTGTCCAGACTTTTCATATTCGCTTTCTTATACTTTATTGCAGCCTGTGTACGATTCATGTTTGCCAAGTCACGTACTCTACTCTAGAGTATTACTTATAACAACACTTACTTAGCCTCAATCATGTCTAAGAATTTAGCGTTGACATTGCCATGGCCGAGAATGGGCAGAAAAAAACACGTGAACGCAACAAAAGAATGACTGAAAGATTTGACATACACTGCCGGAAAGGTTTCTTTTATGAAAAAAAGGCAATTGTCCAGGCTACAATTTGTCTTAGCGAGATCATGGCCTTGAAAAAGGCGTTTCATGCTTCAAGTAGCCAATTGTCCGAAAATAGCCTGGTTTGAAAGGTTCCTAGTGAGCCAGCCATGTTTGCCACTGAATTCAAGAAAAGATTTGCCCCTTTCTCATAATTGCATTTCTTAGGGCCCGAAAACTAAAATGGTATGTTCTGTTCGTTATAGAGCTGGCGCATGAGAATCCTATTACACGTTATGTACTCCTTAAGCGATTTTCAAAATCCAATGTTTGCAAGGCCCGTCATGCTTCAAATAAGCAATTGTCTGAAAGATAACTTGGTTTGGCAGGGTCCTAGTCTGCCAGCCATGTTTGCAAATTCAAGAAAAGATTTAGCACGTTCTCCTACTGGCATTTCTTAGGCCGGGAAAAGTCAAATCGTGTGTTCGGTTTCTTGTAGAACTAGCGGACGAGAATCCTTTCCTGAGTTACATTACAAATTATGTTGTCCCCAAGCTATGTTCAAAATCCAACGTTTGCAAGGCGTGTCACACTTGAAATAGCCCAT
The DNA here is from genome assembly GCA_964020085.1 of Micromussa lordhowensis. Lineage (NCBI taxonomy): Eukaryota > Metazoa > Cnidaria > Anthozoa > Scleractinia > Lobophylliidae > Micromussa > Micromussa lordhowensis. Next base: position 125,530 of record CAXHUQ010000730.1, on the reverse strand, counting down.
TGTCTGAAAGTTAACGCAGTGTGTGGAATGGTCCTAGAAAGCCAAACATGTTTGGCAATTCCAGAAGAGATGTGACACTTTCTGCTACCGAAATTTCTTAGGCCGAGAAAACTGAAATGGTACTTCACGTTCGTTCTAGAGCTGTCGACCGAGAATCATTTTTACTAGTTACAGTGTAGGTTAAAAGTTATGTAGTCCTTAAGCAGTGCTCAAAATCAATGTTTGCAAGGAAAGCCTTGCTTGAAAGTCAACCACAAGTTCAGGAAGCATCCGTAAGTTTGTAAAGCATCGTAGAGTAGTTCAAGTGTCCGCAACTTTGTGAGTTCCTTTGATTACTCCGTAGTGTTCAATATCTAGTCTCCGCTAGTGTGTAACGTCTTGTGACGATTTGGCATAATCTCCGTAACTTTGTACAAGTAACTTTGCCTTGTCTTGGCCCCGTAACTTTGTTATGTGTTATCAAGATTCCTGGATGTCTAGTGTCCGCGAGTGTCTGATATGTTGTCAGCGGTCCGTATCGTTTTATGTTCCGTATTGTTCAAAAGTCTTTCCCAGCAACTTCGTATCGTCCTGATGTTTCTGTCCGGCCCGCAGTTCACTTCTTACTGGCCTTGGATAGTTTGGAGAAGCCCTCCCAAGGAACTTCCTCCTGCGGATTGTCTGCACTCTTGTTTGCTGGTGGTTTGTTAAGAGACGATTTAACTTTGTCCTTGGTTGCCAGGCGTTGCAGCGAACTGTGCCGAGCTGCTCCTGCTGAGAAGTGGACACCGACGCGACGTCCTTCTTGCTCTTTTTGGTGGCAGGGGGCATTTTCTCCTTTACAGGCTGGGGTGTTTTGTCAAGTGCCGGTTGTTGCTCGTCTTCTGAATCTGAAGAATTTACAACAAGAGGAGGAAGAAGAGGAGGAAGATTGGCGGTCTGTCTGGTTTCTCGGCGACACTGAAGTTGGGTTTACAGGGCTGCGTTTTCTGCTATATTTTTTTTTCTGCCGGTCAGCAGATCAGCCTGGGTGTAAACCTCCCCTGAACTGGACAGTGCTTGTCTTCCTGAACAGCTTGCCCTGCTTTCCTGAGGCAAAGGTCTGGAACGCCTCCTTCGACTCCCTGATTGACTAGAACTCGTCTTTTGAGACCCGTAAGTATCCAGGGAGTCGCCCAAGCCACAAGAGCTGCTGGTCAAGGTGGAACTCCGGATGTGCGTCCTGTGCCTTGACGACGGTGCAGGAGCAGTGTCTTCATTTTCATCAAGAGTGTCCCAGATCGACAAGTGCCTTGGAACGGACCTTTGTCTCTTGGTCACTGAATCCAATATGAATTCTCTCATCCGTCTGGAAGTGGGGTCTCAACTGCTTGGATGGCCGGCACCCTCTCCGCCTTCTCTACATAGTCTTCCGGATTGTGCATGAGTGTCTGCGCAACCAGTAGATGAGTCGTAATCATGAGAAGAGGACCAGCTGTGTTGAACCCGTCAATGACACATTGCTCTAGGTCCTGATCTTGGTCAATTGTCCTCAGCACAGCTATGACGTCCTCTCAAGTGGCTGGGTTGGTATCTGACTTGTCCTTGTTATCCAACCGGGTTAGTGTTTGCTGCAAAGGCTAAATGGCTGCAACAAGTCTTCCACGAGATCATCACAAAAAATTGTGCTTACAAATAAGTCAGGACATGGTGGGAAGAAGGAGGCTGGGTTTTGCTGAACAGTTGTTGCCGCCAGTGATTGGAATTGGCCCCAGTCAGGTAGCCCCTGGCTAGGATGTGGGCCAAATGGAGCGTCTCCAATGCGGACAGATCGTGGGCTCCAAGCACTGGTCTTGGCAAAGATCCCGAACAAATGAAGGTCAGGGAAAGGTCCATTCGTACGGGCTGATGGTCACGAAGAATGATGGGAAGCCATACTGGTGGACGGCGTTGATGAGGTAAAGGTGCTGCCACTGCCAGTAGGTAGCAGATCAAGATTTCTGCTGAAGACAGCCGTTTGGACTACAGCCCGATGCTCGAGATGAATTGACGGCACCAGTGATGGTTTTGAAGAGTCACCTATCATACTGGTAATGAACAACTTCGAAGTTGAGACTGTAGTCCACTATGGGTGACAGCACCTTGTGCATTAAGCTTATTTTGCCACTGGCAGTTTTGTGAAGGATGCGCTCTATGACTGATTAATAACTCAATGAATCACTGTTGCAACAACAAAAACAAGGAGGCAGCTTTATAACATAAAGTTGCGCATTTCTGCAAGTTGAATTTTTCTTATGGGTCCTAATGGGCAACAGAAGTAAACTAGGTGAAGGAGCAACCAACAAAACGGCATAAATAGCCGCAAAGCTCATTGTAAGAGCTTTGTGGCGTTAAAAGGTTTCTTTACTCTGCCCCCTTGACTATTCAACCTCTCTTAATTTTAATTTGTTATGCTCCAGGCCATTGCAGGAAAGAAAATGGGTGCTTTACAGGCCGTAAGTATACATGTAGAATACAGTAGTGGCAATTGTACATGTACGGTTTAACATATTTGTCATTTAAGTGCAGCCTGTTGGTTACAAATGGCACTTCAAAAGTTAAGGTTGTTGTTTGCTAACACCCAAAAGCTCAACTTCCTACAAGCTGTCCTGTTCCACAGCTTTTGGGGTTTTAAATAAGAGTCCTAACAAAGAATAGAAAAAAATATGTGCACTGTGACCAATGTTTATAAGTAGCTTCATAACATGCAAAAATTGCCTGTATCACTGCCATACATCTGTACCTTATAATTTACACCACAGAACCCTCCAAACTACCGGTAAGTTGAGAATTTTATTTTACATTAATATTTAAAACAAAATTATTTTGTTCTAGTGTGGACAATGGGTTGTTGACTGGTTTATTGGATACACAAGGATATTAAGATATGCATTAAAATGGCAGAGTACAATCACTTCTTCCTTAAGATTTTGAAACTCCATCTACTAAACACTCCCACTGCTAAATTTTAAAACTTAATAGCGGCTAATTTATCCGGGCTCAGAGAAGATGTGTTTTCAAAAATAACAGCCAAAACTATTAGTGTGCTTTCTCTAACACATTTGGTTTGCAATGTTCTTCTTGGTATTGCTGGAGTATTTTGCGTACTTAAGAAAAAACTCACCGCAAACTAACCATTAAATGCTTATAAGGTCAAAATAGCCACCTTAATTTATAATATATACAACCGCATAACTCCATCATGCTTGGAACATATACACGCAATCCAAAGGAAAGAGTCTAAGTATGACCTCCGTCATCAACATTGTGTTAGCGTACAACGTTTTGAAACTTATTATATGAAAAACTCTTTTCTTTTTCTTACAGAGGATCCATCGTTTGGAATCTTTTAGAGCCATCTGCTGTCAACACTAGGGACTATGCCAAAAGGGCAAAAAAGTCTCACGCCCTCAGAAACTTGAATTTTAATGAAGAGTCACCGCAAATGGGTCGTCCCCAAATTGACAGAGATTTTGTCTTTTATTGATTCTATTCATATCTTTTATTGCACATATTTTACCTTTTATTGACTACATTCAATTTCAATTATTTTATTTTGTTAACATTTTGTACACAGCCCCATAACTTTAAGCTATATTAGCTTTAAAACCCACCATGTTTAAATAAAAGATGTTATTATTGTTGTAGACGTTGAAACATAACATAAAGACAAACAATAAAATTCTTAGAAGTGCTGCCATTATGATTAAGGGTGTTCACACAAAAATTTTCCAGTCAATAGATTTTTTTAAATGTTTACTACAGTCAGATAATGAGTTGTGTCAGAAATGCAAAAAAAAAATTGTGGGTCATGGTCATCATTTCAGAGACAGAGAGTGTGGAAAACTACAGTCAAAGTGTACCCTAATTTTGAAAAGTTGGCGCACATAATTTAGCATGGTCTACAGGGGTTTATAGTTAAAAATATGGAAGGTGAGTCAACAGAGGCAAATGATCTTAGTCATGTTTTGCAAAAGTGGGTCTGTTGCATAACTAATTCCAAATTTTACCAACGTTTTCACAAAACTTAACCCTTCAAGAGGCATTTGAAGCCGCCGCACCGATGAACGAAGACCTAAAAAGAATAGAATTTGATGGTGCATTTTGCTAAAAATTCAAACTTCTAGTCGATAGATTTTCTTCACTTTTTTGCTAAATGCAGAAAATCAGTAGAGAAAATGATTCATCAAAAGAAGAATAGGGGCCACTGTACGTCCAAGATCTTTAAATCCAGGAAAAGCAATAGCAATGGCCATCTTATCTGCCCTATCATTTCTTCATTTTATTACTTAGCGTGTGCTCATGCATGACGTGGCATGTGAATTTGCATGCACAGTAAGGATATGCAGAAACTATAATTAGCATGAACATCCTTAAGACCCATTTACCGACTGGCAAAAAAATTAATATTATTATTTTGGCAATGCAATATAAACACATGGCAACTGATACACATATACCGGTACTAAGTGTTGATGCTCACCATCCCTAGTCTCTTCTCTATTAAGACTTCCTTTGGTTGGCCATGTATGCTTTCCTTCATATAACTCCTGATCATCATCCATTACCACTAAAACAGAAATGCAAAGCATTATTTTTAAACACAAAATCACATGAATGCAATATTTTATATATTAATTTAATTAAGACTGACTTTTTCAAAATAACATACAAGCTTGTAGAATAAAAGCAGTACTCCCAGTAAAGGGAAATTTACAAGAAAACAAAATTCAATCAGAAGCAACTGTAAGAGTACAAATTAACATGTATGTATGACCATGTTACCAAGACATACAGTAGGTTCTTCAACTGACTATGAAACCAAAACAGAGCAGACTGAATCTCTATTGGCAAAGTTTAGCTGGTGAGAACTAAGTCATATTTACCAAGACATCCTTGAGAATAAAAATACAAGTAAATAAGCAAACCATTTTCCCCTTCTTTAATTGTCTTTACTCACTAAAAGAACAAAGAACACAAGTGCCAAACATATGAATAATTAATTATCCAAAGGATAACAAGAATGAAAGTGTTCCTCACACAAGAGCTGGCACAGAGAGATAATGGTAAGGCCACCTCATGAAGACATGACAAGGCATTGACATACATGTAGATCCCTAATATGAACTAATTAAACCAGCTGCATAGAAATGGCCACCTGGGTAAGCACTTCTTGGTTAGCATCATCACATGATGACTGTATACAGTAACTGTGTGTCCACAAAACATTGCTTTGTAACAAACAACAGAACAACAACAACAGAAGAAAAGAAGGACAAACAACCCTAACCTTTACTGGCAGCTTAATTTAGCACTACTACATTGGGAACCCTTCAAGTACAGAATTTTGCACTTATTCGATAGCATGCAAAACAAAATCAGAACTCCTGGACAAAAATTAAGACCTTAAAATCCACAGCTTGGGGAATGCTCTTGTTCTACGTCATTTGGATTATTTTAGATTCTTTTCCACAAGTTGTTTATTACGTTGTTCCTTATGCTCAGAACTTCATGCCTGGCAAAATAGGGTAAGACTGGTACATCAAATCTCTATTGCAAGCATCATGGTGACCTTCCTTTCTAATTTATTTTTTGTGCTTGGTAGGGGAAATTAAGGGAAATGTATTGTACTTGTGTCCAGGAGCTTTAATTTTAAGCGTACTTTAAAATCGGTAGAAATGGTTGCCAATACTGATAGAAGCAAAGAAATAATTTAAACACGAAGACGCGCTATATAAGGCGAGGTACCTTAGGTACCTCCAGAACAGTTGTCACTCAACTGTCGTGGCATACGGACCTCTGTAAACAACAACAACAATTCGACAGCGACATCGCTTATATTGGCAGTTATACTTCAACTTATAGTCGTAAATAGTTCGGAAAACATTAAAAAAGGCAAACAAAATTGGTGACAAGCTTTTTCTACTGGTAATTACACAAGTAAGCAACATTTCTCAGCATATCTGTCCTTCTTTTATTGTGGCCGTTAGCCGCCATTTTGGTTAGTTACAACCAGCAAGCTGAAACAGGGGGAGGAGCCTTCCCTTATATAGCGCGCCTTCGTGTTTAAGACAAAACAAAGGCTCGAAAGTTCTGTTACAAGAATGGTAAACTTAATTTCTTGACATCCTGAACTTAAGCTCAACTCAAATTGGCTAAACTGCAGAATACCCTGCCACTTATTTGCATCTCATTGAATTGTTATATACCTCGTTCTTCAAAGCACACTGACACAAGGACTATACTTGGACTATACAAACTATAGCTTTGTTCGTGCCGCATGAAATCAACACGATCAATAATACTTTAGATTGCTGATGAACATGGAAACCTGATCAGTCGAAATTTTGAATATGGCTTCGTAAACTTAGCCATTAAATGGTGCTCTTTTACTACAAACAACATTATACAATACGTTACCCTTATCAAAGCTTCTTACCAATAATATTAAGCTTCAAAGGCAGCTGTAAACATGCACAAAGAATTGTAGAACTAGAAAGGTCCAACAAACATCCTCATCTTCGAGCTCTTGTAGCAAACTCTGTCCCATCGACCCATCCCCTGGTAAAACAATCTCTGAAGACACGGTCACAATGCATTTTCATTGGAAGAAACAACAACACTCAAATCTGCTCAAAGTCAACCTCGTACCCAGGCTCTCTCTCCTTTTCCTCCCTTGTCGAGAGACCCTGGTCACCTCTGGTCACGTGTTTATGTATGGGGGTGGCTCCTCACCTAACTACAATTTAACTACAATCCGACAATTTAATCCCGTCCACGGGGGGGAGAAACATTATCTGTCAGCGCTTGAGTCAGCTGACCGTGTAGAAACTTTCTTTTAAAAGTTAAACTAGTAATTTGCTTGGAGACTATTTAGTAAAGATGTGGCTGCAGTACTTGTGACACGATACGGATAATCAAAGTGTGTGTGTTTTAAGTCCATGATTCTGCACGGCCATTCTGCACGCATCTTTCTCAGCAAAGTAAGCTTACAGTCCTTACAGTGCAGTAAAACGATCAAAACAGGCAAACATTTTTCTTCAAAGCGAAGTTCTCAGACCAAGGTAAGCAAAATTGTTTACTTTCATTCCTGAATAAACAGAAAATGGTTCGCACTGGTTTGAGTATTTATTTTTAGCGCGAAGGAGAAAATTGCATTCTATTTGGTTCTGTTCCACATCGTTCTCCTAGCCCCATGACCGTCACCTGCGGCTTAAATTGATTTAAGCTAGGCATTATAACCCGATAACCAGGTATTTTGAAATGGTGGTCTGGTCACGGTCGGGCGTGGCTCAAATGAAATCATATTAGTTCACAGTTTCCGGCTCAGTACCCCAATAGGTACCGGGGCCCAAACTTGGCAAGTGGGTTCCGGCGCCAAAGGTCGTCGAAATTCGCATGACGTTATGTCACGTGACGTCAACCCCGTCCCACAATGCCCCGCTGTTCTCACTAAGAAAATGGTTCTTCCCAGGGAGCAGTACCCGAACCGCGCAACCGCGAACGCCCAAACTTCGGCAGTGGACCACTGGAGATCATCTTTGCAAAAAGGTCTTACAAATGCAAAACCTGTGACAAGGGCTTGTTCATACACAGAGAGTTTGAGGGGCGCATGAAAGAGCTCATACTGGGAAAAGTCATACAAATGCAAGGAATGTGACATGTGTTTCAAAAGTAGGTCGCACAGACATAATTATGTAAGATTCCATTTTGTTGAAGATCTCAGTTGTTGGATTTGCCACAAATAACGTCTCCGTGAAGCATATGGGTACATATGCACTGTGAGCTGAGCTTAAGTTGGAAAGAATAAAACTCTGTTGCTTGCGTTATGTTAAGATGTTACGTTATTCTTGCTTTTCACTTACGCAAACTTACACCATATCAAAATTTAGGAGCATTAGATAACAGATTTCGATTCCAAGATGCTTGTGGAATTGCCAAATTGTGAGTCCCGAAAGCGTTTCGCTCAAGAGTTATAGGCAAACGAGTATTGCACCAAATTGGCCTCGCTATAAGACGATGAAATCGGCTTATTGCTTTCAAATGGTTCAGTTTTGTTTACCTTAACGGCTATTCCGAATTAGCGCGACAAATAGACCCTTCCACGGTTTCTGGCGCCATCTTGGTTGGGGGGCAAACACGGAAAAATTTACAGTAAATGTATGGGAAAAATCGGGAGTTTGACGCTCGATAATTCGAGAAAAGTTGACATTCTGCAATTTCTATGAATTACAAACTTGAAATACTAGCTAAAAGAGTTAACCGATCAAATTTGAGAATTTTACTCTCACTAACAAAGCCGCAATTTAGAATTTTCATTTTTCATATATTTGTCTGTAAAATGGAGCCGCCGTTCGCGGATAAATTTAGAAGCATTTGTATGAAAACCTAAAAGTAAGATTTCTCGCTTCTCAGGGAACCGATCCCGTTCAAATTTAATCGGTTAACTCTTTTAGCTAGTATCTTTGGTTTGCAATTTACAAAAGTTTTAGAATGTCAACGGTCCTCGAATTATCGAGCTTCAAACTCCCGACTTTTCCCATACATTTACTGTAAATTTTGCCGTGTTTGCCCCCCAACCAAGATGGCGTCAGAAACCGTGGAAGGGTCTATTGCATGACACATTTAAAACCTTCATAAATCGGAGGTAAAACATCTTTAGAACCTGAAACTTTCTCTAAAAGATTACAATACTGGTATCCACATACCATTTTGTAAACATGGCATGTGAAAACCAAGAATAGGATGGTTCATATTTGATGAGAACTTCAATTGAATATATAAATTTTGGTTGTTGGGATTTGTCATAGGAAACTTCAAAGTGAGTCTAAATCGTGAATACTATGGTGATCATTTGATATACATTTTTGAAATTCATGTGGCACAACACTTTGTGTTAGTCTCTTCAAGGTTGTTGGACCAAATTTCTTTACCAATAGAAATCCATAATCTGATTCCACTGTCAAGTGGTAGTTCGAACTGGGTTTTTTAGCAAATAAAATCCATTAGATTCACTCACATTTGGCAGCCCAAAACAGACACCACAAAATAGCAGAATACCACTTGCAGAGAGAAAGGGTAAAGCGCTGGGAACGAGGTTGACGTTTTACACCTTATTTTTGTGCATCATGTCATCTGAGTTTTAATTTCAGCCCAAGCAAAAACAAAACAACAGGACACTGTTGGAAAAAAACTTAAAATGATGACAGTAAACAAATTTGACCAAGAAATAGCCAGAAAGGGAATGGGTGGAAATCTGGCCAGAAACAGTGAATGAAGTTGAATGTTTGCCTAGCATAGGAAGCAAGTCTGATCATGAGCAAGGAGACTTTTAGAGTTTACGGTATTGTGTAACTGACTGTTAACATGAGAGAAGGTACCCAGGGGGGTACTCCGGATTTAAAGTGACGAAGATGATCGAATGGGGAAAAGAATCAATGCCCAAAAAATCCCTAGGCCTTCCAGCAAAACCCAGAAAAATCCCCTCAACCTTTAACAAGTTTGGTTGTACTACATTCGAAACACTAGAGAGCTTAAGCATCTACGACGGCGTCGGAAACGAGAACGCCAAAGAGCAATGGGTTTATTTAGATTAGCAAAACAACAACTGTGCACGTGCATCACGCTTTTTTGTACATTTCTTTGCCGTCGTTGCACGACTACGACGTGAAACTTGCTAACTGCACGTTTTATGGAGGACGTAAACTCAAGACAACGATTTTCTTTTCCTTTTTCTGAACTTAGATACAGTCCTTTAGAATTCAATTCCAGAAGCATTCGCCAACATTTGGCAAATTGAACGAGGTGGAGTAAGAGCGATGAAATTTGAAACAGCGCGAATTTCCTTTTTTAAGGTAATTCCCTTGAAATTGTTCTACTATCAAACTTTTTTTGAAACTTGGCATAGTTAACATTCATGGTATGAATATTAAAAAAATGCAATAAAAAAATGGGGTCACCGTGCTTGTTTACGCGTCAGCAGGCTCTGAAAATGGGGTATTTTTACTGGTTGCGCGTTAAAAATTCGAATCATCTTCATACAGAATTAAGTTTCTATTACTTGAAAGACACAAAATTTTATCTTGAAAGTGAAGCTTCTTTTATTCACATAAGTAGTATTGCTTCATTTAAGCCGTTTTTGATTGCCTGGTTGCGGGAATATTGCACTTTTTCGGACAGTTCCGTGGTTAGCTTGAAGTCCTCGCCTTGGCCAAAATACACCCAGTATGGAACTATTTTGCAAAAAAAATCATGTTCTACTATCAAACTTTTTTCCTTCTTCAAATATGTTCTTTATTAGCCTGTTCTTAGCAATTATCAAAAAAAAAAAAATCAGGGGTCACCGTGCTCGTTTAATAGAAAAGAAGCATTTATTTCGCTATCGAGCTTAGTTTGAGGGAAATCTCTTAGGTTTTGTACGTGCACGCGCTCATGTGCGCGCGCTAATGACACGAAAATCGTGCGCAGTAGGGATGCGCAATGCAATACTAAGGAATTACCTTAAGTGACGTTTTACGTTACTATGCGGGCACC
>CAXHUQ010000730.1:60000-110000 GCA_964020085.1 Micromussa lordhowensis | reverse complement strand
GTGTGGTCATGGAATTGATCTGTAGATTCAAGGTAAGCAGAGAGAGTTTTTTGCTTTAGAAAAAGGTCCGTACCACTTGTAGAGAGTTGAAACTTGTCTCAGTCAATTTTTTTTTTTAAATAGAACATCTATTCACTCTGCGAGTTGTTTGAGTTGTGTCTGGAGTGGTGGTAATTAGTTTACCAGTCTTGTGACTGTTTTGTTTTGTGTTTATGTCACTGTTTGATCCCAGGCTCTGAGTCAACCGGCTGAACAAATTTGGGTTAACCAATTTACAATAAATTTGAATTCTTCGTTATTTTGTAATTTTTGTGGCATACAATGAGCAAACTCGATCAAAAAGTGTTGAGATTTCGTCGGCAAGCATTCCCGTTGTTTGATACGCTTGTTACATGTTTGTTTTAGGTTGAACTTGTTTCCTGTTTTGTGATGATTGGCCCAATTCTGACAGCTCGGCCAGTGGGGAGCTGCGGGGAGTATTATTGTGGGAGGAATTCAAATTCATGAGACATCGCTGCAAGCTCTCGCTCAATCCCACCAACACCCCCCCCTCCCCCACTCCCTGAGCCCAAGAGCTTGCTTGCAGCCTATAATGGACAGCATTCATTTATGTGCATGTAGGAAAACATTTTTAAGCTAATAATTTGTAAATGAGTGCGGTTGTCAAAACTTAGCATCAATTAAGACTTTGTAATGTCTTTTTGTTTTGTTTTTTCTTGCAGGCATGTTTGATAGAAGATTCTTCAGATCCATCTTTTTTTCTTCAAGAAAAAAAGAGAGCACGGCAGTCCAACAGTGCCCTGGAAAAACATCAACAAGACTTCACGAAACAGTTCTTCTCGGATGACATTGCAGTTTAGTAATGCATTTGGTAAGTGCTACATTGGAATGAATATTCAAGTAGTTGAATCAAGGCTTTAACTTAACTGATCTTTTAACTAAATGAGCTTTTGGAGTAATTTCATTCTCTCTCTTAATTATCACAAGTCTTGAAATGTTCTTCACTTTAATTCTTGTCTAATATGGCCTTTGCCTATTGTGTCTGTTAATGTTTTCGTTTTCTGCATTTTTTATTTATTATTTATACCTCATGTATACAGATAAAGTTGCCAAAAACATTGTTACCGTATTTTATACGTCTGTTACCACTACTTTCAGTGTTACGCAACCTTGCAAATCTAAATGACCGTTGAGCAGTTAAATTTACTCTGCCGTCAATCATATAAGTCATTTAATTTTAGCGATTTCATGAACTGACACTGGCGAATTTAAAAAATTTATCGGATAAAAAAACACTTATTTGAAAAAATCATGTTTGTCATAACTTTTTCTTTTTAACCTGAATAATAAATCCCAATACTCCATTTCATACTCCCTCTTTAACCTCGTCAACAAAACCCTTGAAAAGTCATCATTAATTTGATACCATTTGCATCAATTACTACTTGCAGAGCTGTTATGCCAGCCAAACATCTTTTTTTCCATTTTGGGATTTCAATAATCCCCAAACGATCAAGGTTGATTCCGCTGAGGGTGTGTCGATGTTGCGAACTTTGCAATCATCATTGGTTTGGTCACTTCGGATCTTCCTTGGCAGATTGTCTTGTCTTATCTTCCGAACAGCAGTTCTGCTGGAGATGGTAGCTTGTTTTCCATTGGGGTTGTGATAAGCTCCTGCTTGGCGAAAACGCTTCTGTTAACCTTGTCCATCACTGGCTGAGGGTGTATTGAATCACCTCTCTCCCCTTGAGTTTCTTATTCCAAATCATTCGGTGGTTTACTTTCGTCTATCTGCTGAAGTGGACCATGAGAAAATGAATGCACGGGTTCTATTTCTATTCTATTTCTATAGAACCAATTTGATTTGCAAGGGCAAACTTTTAATGGCCAATATTTCAACTAGCAGTGCTAGTCTTCTTCAGGGCCTGTACTAATACAAGGAAAATTACGGCTCTAATTTGAATTGCTGTATACAATGTACCTAAGTTAATGTTTAACTATAGGTAACGTAAACCTAGTATAACAAGACAAACAAAGGTCACGGTAATAGCATGTCCTTGACTTTTACAAGTTATACAATTGCAAATATTGGTGGAACGTTATCAAGGCAAAGGAGGGGCAATTATGGTCAATCTAATGGTATTGTGATGATATCAAATTTAAAACAAATTTACTTATAATAATTTAAAATTGCGGTTTGGCTGATATTAAACAACGCTTTATAGAGATCAACTCAGAAACTTCTTGTTGAGTTGAACATGTTTTGTCCTCCGTGGAATGTGATTTGGTTTGGTCACGGTGATTGTGGATTTTAAACGTCTTGCTTAATTGTAGGGCGGTAAAAAGTATCGCCTAACCTTTTGTCACGCTGTGGGCAGTTTTTGTGCGAAACGTTTTAATGTTTTGCCTTGTTTCCAGCACGGTTGTGTGCAGGTGAAACCCAAGTCTTTGGACCCTGGCAACGTGGTCACACCGAGGCCGATTGTAAAGCCCTTCTCACTTTTCCCTCTCAGTGAAACTCAAATAACCATGCTATGTTAGGCTGCAGTATCACATTCGAGACAAATTAAATTGAGGATGTTCCTGTACTCGTAGAATGATCAGACGTTTGTTGATCGCCAGGTTTCTTTGGGACTCGATCAATAGCAGCATGCCTTCTTGTGCAACCATTTGAATCATCCTTGGTCGGAAAAATTTGACACCTTAGCGATGAAATCTTTGTGAGCACGAACTACTAAAAAATATCTTGTTGGAGAAGGGTGATTAAAATTTTCCGCTTGTTGTGTAATTGAGCCAGGGTTCAGCATCTTAATTTGTGTATCTTATAGATCAGTTATTGTGTCTTGTGGACTCTGAGTGATGCATTTTTTATTGTCTTAATACATTTTATGTTGTGATTAGATTTACCAAAATAAATTGTAAGCAAACGTGCCAACACGTTTCATTTTCAGAAATTTAACACATTCTTTGACCAGACAATTAATGGGAGGTGGTCTTCCAAAGGGGCCTGTACATCCACAGGGCTGTTTCTGTGCTGCAGTTCCTTACCACTTGGTGTAACTGCCATGTGAGACTGAGGGACATCCTCAACCTCATTTAGTACCACAGCCGGGTCCCATTCCAGTGTCTTCTATTCAATTTCATGGCGTATCATTTCTTAAATGCCTTATCTTTGTTCCTCCTTGCCATGTTAACATCTGCTTTTTAAGTCTTGACAACCTGTTTAAAGGAAATAGGCATTATGTAAATTACAGTACCAATATAAACTATAACAGGGGCAGTAAAAACTAGTCTATTTACAAATGTATTCTTAAAGCGGTCGATTAGAAGTTACACAATTGCAAATATTGGGGGAACGTTGTGGAATTCCCTTCCCATGGTAATGTAAAGAACGTCAAACTCATTGACGCAGATGATGGTATGCATCTTTATGACGATTTATTTATTACAATCTATCGTTCTTGTGTGGTTGAGTTCACTTTACCGACACCAAGTGTAACGTTTTCCTTCGGCAACAAAAATCTTTCCTTGTGTGGCCACACCAAAAGCTTTGCCTCTCGCTTCTTGCATGTCTGGCTGGTATTCTGGCCAACAACCTCTATGGTTTATAAAGAACTGTAGAAATTTGTACCATCTTCACTAGAAGTCGCACTACTACTTATTGCACTACGCATAGAAAATAAATCTATGACAACAGAAAGGCTCAGCTAGAAAACCTTTCAACATAACCATATTTGGTTACAAATTAAGATGGGCCATTTGCATTCTTGACCTATTGCCAACTCCTTCACAGTGAAAAAAAAGTCTTTGAGTCTGTCAATCTAATGGTATTGGACGAAATACATGGCCTTGCAGTTTCACCAGATCCATACACCACTGTTTTCATGTGTTGAAACTTCTTTCTGGGTGTTACTTTCTTTAATGTATGTATTGGTCAATTTTACAGACCATATACTACAGCTCAATTCCAACATGAAGAGTTACAATAAATATCTTTATACTAACATTTTTCTTGGGCAATACTATACATATGGAAAAATGCAAGCCATAATTGACAGTACAGCTTTTGAATTCAGTTCATAAGAGGTACTCTATCAGTGTGTCCATTCACAATCAGTGTGTATACACCTATTTCAAAAAAGGTTGCTTCGGAAATCGGAAATGTTGTTTTTGTGTTTCATAACCCAAAACAAAAGGAACGCACGTGCAGCATTGTTGTATTGCTATTTATTCCTTTTGTTTCGGGCTGTGAAACAAAAACATTATTTCCGATTTCTGCAACCTTTTGGAAATAGGTGTATACTTGTACATGCTTGTGAAATAATTTTGTGGATGTGTTTGGAAACAGAACTGAATGATTCTTTTTTGTCCTCCTAGAAAATGGAAAAATTGGTGGTTGATAATAAAATTAAGTAGTGTTACTGTACATGTTCTCACTACCAGAGAATACATTCCTCCTGTTTTTGTTTGAATTTTTATCCTCAAATGCATTACTGCCTCCGATCCTTCGCAGCAGGTCTAGTTACTGTACATGTTGCATGTTCAACAGTGCTCGGAATTAGAGGTTTTCTAGTTACTTGAGACAACTTGTACTTTGTTCATGCATCCGGTTTAAAGGAGCATTTCTACGATCATCTGAAAATCTTCTCCCCTAATTTTTGAGCACTGCATATATGTACATGTACCAGTCATGTCTATTGATTTAAATTAGCATTTTTAATGAAATTGTTGCTCATTTAATTTTACAGGAAAATACATCTGGGAACAGAAACCTGCTGAAAGAGAAAAGACACTTGAGATGCTAGTCTCTGCAAACCAATAGGTTTTTTTAATTAAATCAAAATACCATCAATTTTATAGGAAATTTACGCTCGTGTTAATTAACGTATTGGAAATTAACACGACTTAATGCAATTTGAAGGTAAATTTGCTTCGAAATGATGGAAATTAATGCGGGAGAGGGGGCAAAATTTCTAAATTAACGCATCAGTTAATTAACAGCGCAGAAATTAACACTAACATAAATTAACGCGACTTAAATTAACACGAATTTTTGCAATTTGCGTTAATTTCATGACGCGTTAATTTCCTATAATAAGGTATGAGTCTCTTTATGCATGGGTACGTGCGATTGCTGATTCTGGTGCCCTTTTTTCATCAAATCATCAATTTTTCCATGAAATCAACACTTTTTGTTTACTACTGTAGTAAGAATTTTATGTGCAAGAGCTGTGTTAACTGATATGAGAAAATTAATGGAATAATTTTTAAAACGTTGCAGTCGTCCCTTCCATCTCTAAGATTGTTGTTAGCCTATATGGTCGCCAAATCTAAATGTATAAATTTTAAAGTGTTCATTTGCTTGGTATGACCACATCATACAAATTCTGAAATCATGCTTTGAAATTAACACAGGAGTGTACACATACTTTAAATATGGAGTATGTGTAGTCAGGGTTTGACATAAGTTCAATAGAAAAGGTTTGTCACTGACTCTTGAAGTTTTTGTAACCACATGCTTACTGTACTGTATGTGTCGTTGAAATGTTGTCGCTGTGAAAAGCCAAAATCATGAACAATGAGACTGAACGGAATTCTGGTTAGTTACTATCTGTGCACTTGGTGGTACTCTTATCATATTTCTTTTCTTGGAGAGCCTAAGAGTTCAAGCAATCCTTCCAATTGTCATGTCCATTTCGTCTCGGACGAATTTTTCCGATTTCCCAGCAAACGTTTGGGTCGCATTTTTCATGCGTCAACGTTTTTTCGATCAGGTATATTTCTCTTTTCAGCAAGGATTTGAAAACTGGTACTGATTTATACTTAGTAAAATCGTCAGAAATGTTTGACTGTTTTTCATATATTTAAAATGTAGTTATGCACATTTTTTTGTTTAAAATTACGATTTTAAGGTGTTTGTGATGTATGTTTGTACTATTATAAATATTGTTTTGAACTGATTATATATCACTGATTTCAATCATGTAGTTGATTTGTTTATTATACACTTTTTTTGTTAATTAATATCATAAGGAATTTCAAAATAGTTTCAATAGCATTTTAAACACTATTAAATACCAGTAAAAGCAGTTATACTTGAAACTATAATATTTTAATAACTATTAATTAATTTTAAACCTGTTTTCAAAAACAGATTAAAAATAGCTTTTAAAAACAGATTTAAAATATTTTTTCAAAATAGTTAAATATTAGTTTGAAAATAGTGTTCAGTTTGGTAAGGGAGCCTTTTGGTGGTTTCAATTTTATTAAAAAATAGAATGGGATTTAATAAATTAACTCACTTCGCATTTTGTTGACACATTGATATCTCAAATTGGATAATTATTGTGTAACCAAGCATACTTCTCTTTATGGGCACTTGAAGCCCTTTTCTTTGATTCTGTTAGAGATTTCATAATAATATGTTGTTTAAATGCCTGCAGGGATTTCGTTGGATCCCGAAGTAGCATATTGACATAACTTACTTTACAATTTGGGATATTGTAAAATTCCAGTTTTAAAACCTTTGAGGTTATGTTACAACTACTAGATAACTTCATAAGGGGTATTTGTTTGGGTTATTAAATAAATACATAAATTGTCTATGTTTAACGAGGGTAGCACATAACAGACTTCGTTAAACAAAGACAATAATTTGTTTATTTATTAAATAACTCAAACAATGAATTTGAATGAATTTTGTTAGCTTAGAGTATGATGTGCTCATATACTATGGGCGACTGACATGTAAGATGTATGCATATTTTTCGTAATTATTGTAGCCGAATTTATGGTATTTGGCATCGCTATAAAGAAGCAGTCCCAGCAAAAATTAAGGAATGGCCAGTTATAATAGCCGTAATAACCTTTTACTATAACTAAGTGTGAATTATAATTTTTTTGTAGCAAAATCTTCCAGCAATAAAAAAATAACTACTTGACATGCCAAATGTGAGTATCTGCTTGATGAAATGTCCGTGAGTATTTGCATGATAAAGAAGTTTTTACCAAACAAACCACACTGTTGGCTTTCAACGATGCTGCTAAACCACTTCTGTAAAAATGAAATTAAGAAAACGATTTTTCCGTTACTCACTTTTTTGAGACCTTGTGGGGACTTGTGTGTAAGTTTTACTCAAAACCTCGTCATGGGGACCTCTTTACTTTGTAGTCCAAAGCCGATTTCTGGACAAAAAATGCAGATTTTAAGACATGTATTTGTGGGGTCCCGGTTTTGTCCCCACAAATACAAACTGACCCCACAGTGCGGGTGTGTATCTATACTTATGTCCCCGTAATTCACCATGCGTAAGTACATACTCTTATTGATGATAAAAATGAGCCAATTAGCATGCGAGAAATTAGACAGTTATTGTAAAATAATGTTTTGAAAATTTTAATAAATCTGATCTAAGATTTAAAGGCTAAAACCTAAATTTACTAGCAACCTTGTTGATGAGACAAATAAATACAGTGTGAACTGTGAAGCCATGTTATGAAATTATAAAGTGAATAAAATGGAAATGACCTTGTAAACACTAGAAACATCTAAAATGAAGTTTCGTTAGAGGCAAACTAATAAGCTAGTTATGTAATTGTACATCATGACCTACTGGAAGTTTCAAATGGCAACACATCATAAATGGAATTTATGCCTGGAAACTTTTGTTCTGTTCAATAGGAAATCTTATTCTTAGCATAAGGCTTTGGTTGCTTCCTAACATTTTCAGAACTTCGTTCTATACTAAGCATTCGTTTGATTATACCAAAACACTAAAACACAAGTGTTGATACATGTAAACCGAACACAGAACTGCACAGAACTCATGGTTGAGGCTATCAGATTTTGACACCAATTGAAATCTGACAGCACATATTTTCGTTACCACGTTTAAGCCATCACCATGTTCCACTACTACCACTGATGTCAATGCATTGTAAAACACTCAAAACCGCTAAAGTGAGCGCACTAAAACCAAACGGGAACATCTAATTGTTACTCACTACGACTAAATGGGTTTCCTTTGAGACAATGAGTAATTTTGTAGGTATGCCCGCTGCTAGTACAGCAGGGCAATGCTTTTTCTTCCTTCTTAGGAATATACCAGCAACGGACACAACGGATCCTGTATTTTTTGTACCTGATTCCACAGGCATTACACAAATGCGTGCCATCTTCAGCATCACGCCACAGAGGTGTCTTCAAAGTTCCGCAGGATGAGCATTCCTTCTCGACTTGGATAGGCGCAGTTCCCAAATCCACGTCCAGTGGGCCTCTGTCATTAAACAAGGACTCCGGAGAGTTTTGCAGCTTGAAAACTGAAGGATTAAGCCCTGGCGAAGCAAGCCTTCTTGTTGATGTCTTGCAATCGAACTCTGGATTTGAGCAGCGACGTTTCTTCTTGGACGTAAAGCAACAATCGATCACCAGTTGCGCCTCGGATCGAGTTTTAAGGCCGCTTTTGCCTTTCTTTAGCGTCGTTTTCATGTGAAGAGTAACGCCTTTGAAACTTGGATCGCAAGGATTTACACTTTTCACGGGCTTGAGAGGTTTCCTTAGACTCACTCGCTTCCCTAGATTCTTCTTTGGAGTCTTCAGCAACACTGCTTTCTCTCTTTCATTATAAACGTCATTGGATGTTTGACTCGATCCTGTACATGTGCTGTCATCACCGCTGCTGAGGGTGCAAAACAAGTACATTTGTACAAACACAAAACAATCCTTCAAAACAGATGGCTGGTGAATTTTGCTAATATGTAACTGTGAAGCTGAGTAGATAGTGGCGTTTACAAGTTTGAGTTAATTAAGGGCCTGTTTACATTGAGGGGGGGGGGGGGGGGTGCCCCGGCTAACCGAGCTACCCGGCTAGAAGGGTTGACACATAGCCGCCTTTACGTTACATGCAACCGAGTCAGTGAGTGAGATCTTTGAGCGGCCGCTAAGCACAACAAACAAAATGGCCGACCGAAGAAACGTTTTGGCGACAAGTTAGTTAATTTTTTTTGATCGCTCATTCCGCTAAAGGCCTCTTTTCAGTTTATAGGACTTCAGTTTCGCACTCTACTTATTCATAATGGTAATTGAACTGAGTGGAGTGCAATTTGGTCTGAAATCATACGCGTGATTTCAAAATCGAAATAGCGCGCAGCGCGAGTTCGATTTGAAATCACAAGTATGTTTTCGTGGTTTATCTCACCCCGGGATAGCCCGGCATGAACTGTTTACATGGTAAAAAGCTATCCCGCCAAGCCGGGTGCCTCGATCAAGTAGACAGGGTTCCCCGGGTAGGCGGGCTACCCTGTCTAACATGTAAACGCTTCAATACGTATTCTAAAGAAACGTATGAGATGTTAGCCTGCCCAGGGTAGCTTGGTTAGCCGGGTAGCCCGGTTAGCCGGAGCACCCTCCCTCCATGTAAACAGGCCCTTAATAACATACAGTGAACTCTCCGCTAACGGACACTCTCGTAAGCGGACAGCTCTACTTATGGACACTGTTTTCAATTCCCCTTTTTGACCTTTTTCCTTTATTTCTTATGGAAATAGTTCCCGTAAGCGGACAGCTCCACTAACGGACACTTTTTCCAGTTCCCGAGGGTGTCCGCTTACGAGAGAGTCGACTGTAATATCATGGGTGACAATTACTCCCTAATTTTGGAGGGAAATTTCAGCGTTAATTTATAATTTCACATGTGAAATTATAAAATCGCCATGGCAACGTTTTGTGCCAAGATGGCGCTCCAGGTTCAAAGATGATATGGATGTGTCTACGAGTTCTTAAAGTTTTAACTTTGGACATTTTCGCTTGAATTTCGTCTGGCATTGTTTGCTTTGGCCATATAATAAACTTTTAGCGACAATTTATACTTCAAAACGTGTTAACACGCAGACAAATATTGAACTAATGGCTGTGATCGGATTTTCGGCGCATTTTACACGGGCGCCGTTTTCATTCATGACGAATTATAGCGAATCATGTAACGAAGATTTGACAGTTGACTCAACTTTGAAACCTTTTGCAAACAGCAGGAACAATGTCAAGGGCTTATGTCGAAAAATTAAACATCATGCGAATTTAAGCCAAAATGCATGCTTTAAACTTTTCAATGCGTGGAGTTCTCGATACAATAAACAAGTCAAAAACCCACGGGTGATTGTGAGTGTAATTTGTCACCCATGATATTAAAAAGTAATCAAATGATTTTCTCGTGAAATTAGGAAATAATTTCACTAGCGTTTTCACATACTAATTCATATCGAACTGATTGTCAACAAACTTTGATAAAATTGACCACAGGCTTCCCAAGCTCAAATTACGTGGTGTATGGGACATCTTGTGTGGTCTATGTAGATGGATAATGTTCGGCAGGACATTTTTTATTCTAGTGGCTATAGCTTTAGACTTAATTTTTGCGTCCACATTTACAAGGGAGATTGGTTGCTAGTTATCCAAAAAGGAGCGGTCCTTTCCTTTCTTTTCGATAAGTGTTATGACTGTTTGTTTTTGCGAGCGTGACATTTCGCCTTTTTCGATGCATACGTTTGTACATTGGATAAAAGGTTCACTAATTAATGGCCAGAATTTTTTTTAGAATTCGATGGGAATTTCATCGCTCCCAGGAGTTTTTTTTTAGTTTTGAAGTGGTTTTACCTTCACATGACATCTTTTGTTCTTCTGAAAGTTTGGGAATAAATATATCTTTTAAGAAAGATTCGATCGCTTCATTGTTCTTGTTCCTACTCATTAATAACTGCTGATAAATAAAACGTCGTTGTTCGGATAAGATATTAAATGGATCCGTGGTAACCGAGCCATTGATCTTTAATTTTCTCATATGCTTTTTTGTATCGGTGTATACCAATATTCAATAGGCTATCGGTTTCAAGCAACTTTCTTCCGCGGCTTGGTAGCAGAAGCGTAGCGTATAATTGAAGCAATGATTAGTCGATACAATACGTAGTATGTAGTTCGAAATCTGCAAAGTAATACAAAACTGTCTATTCACGATCTTCAGATAACAAAGAAATACGAAAGAATATTTACTCGATGGCCTTGAGATGATGTCTGATCAAAGTTTCTGTGTCAATGAGTCAGTGATACAGTTATTAAGCAATTATCGTTTGCTACATGTTATGCGCGCGTAATTATGTGAAATCATAATCATTGACGATACACTCCCCCCGCCAAGTAGAGTTTTAAAGTAATATTTACGTTTACAGTAATAGTGTTGCTTAAGTTGTTATGCAGATAGTCTATCTTCATCATTGGATAACAGAACAACCAACTTGTTAACTGGTCTCTAATTTGTGACGTAACCTCTTCCGCTGTATTTCAATACCGGTTCTACAGGTTTTGGGTTTTTAAACTGTACTTAGACTTTGCGTACTTTGCCGTCTTGTCCTTCGAATGCCTGTGATATCTTTCCCAGTTTCCACTGGTTTCTGATCAGACTGGAATCCTGGATAAGAACAACGTCTCCCAATTTTAAGTTTCTACGTACCGTATGCCATTTCTGCTGTATTAACAGGGTTGGAAAATAATCTCTTGTCCATTTCTTCCAAAAGTTGTCTGTAACCATTTGAACGAGTTCAAATCGACGGCGTGGATCGGCTGAGCATGTAAACGGTCCACTAGGTATTTTAAATGTGGATCGTCCCAGGAGAAGATCGTTAGGGCACAAGTACTTGTCATCCGGGGAAGTTGGATGTCGTCCAATCGGTCTCTCATTAAGTAAGTTTGCAGCCTCATAACACACAGTTTGTAATTCAAAAAATGTCAGAATGCTTTCACCTATAGCTGCTGTTATGGCTCTTTTCGTTGATTTTATCAACGCTTCTGAGACACCGTTATGCCAAGGTGCGTCTGCTGAAGAGAACACCCATTGAAATCCTTCTACAAATCCATACTCCTGTAAACTCTTTTGGTCTGAATTTGGGACTATCTTCTTTAATTCTTCACTTGCGGCTACCAATTGAGAACCATTGTCTGACTAGATCTTGGATGGATAGCCTCTTATAGATACAAATCTTCGGAGTACTATTAATTAAGAATTTTTCTGTACTATAGTTTGATGAAATATCTATATGGACAGCTCTTGTACCGAGGCAGTTGAAAATAATTCCATATGCCTTTCCAGTTGTCCGTTTTTTAACTATCTTTTATCTTAAATGGTCCAAATAGATCAAGCTCTGTGTAGGTCCATGCCGGGGCAGGTTTTAATCTTACAATCGGGAGTTTTCCCATGATTTGTTCGTTTAATTTCTCGTCCAATTTCTTGCATATCACACGGTTTGATTTGATGGATTTTACCTGTTTCAGCAACTTGACGATCCAGAATTTTGCTCGTATTTTGCTTGCAGTTGATAGCACTCCTAGATGACCTCGACAATGTATGTTCTCGGCATATAGACGTGAAAATCTATGCCCATATGGTAGTGAGATGATCTTGCTTTTGTTATACCGGTAACTCATTTCCATCCATCTTCTAGCACGTCCCCCGACAACGTAAATTCCGTCATCTCGTTTGCGAGGGCAGAGCCGCTTATATTTACCCGATTGGATGTCCTTTAGCATCGAAGTTTGTGATTCAAGAATCCAGAAACGTTCAGCATTGTCAATGTCATTTGCTGTTAGCATTCGTGTTGCATTTTCAATGTTGGCTTCAGTTCTTTCTTGTACATGGCCAAACTTCGGGCTGTAACTCGTAGCAATGTTTATCCTCGACGCAAGTGTGTCTTTTGGGCTAGATTGGATGGCTGGTGAAGATACTTCCAGTTTAATCGTATTGATGGCGATTGTTTTTCCAGTATGTTTTCGTTATTGGCCATTCAGATTCCTGTAGTTCAAGGAAGTCTGAAACCCCCTTTTGCCATTTACTGTTTATAAATGTCGATATCATTTGGTTTACTTCCTCTTGTTAATAAATCAGCTAAAGTTAAGTTAAATTCGCTTGCGGTCCAATACCAGTATTTCGCGTTGGTTCCCTCTTGGATCTCTCCTACTCGCACTGCGGCGAAGATATTATCCGTAGGATTCTTTTTGGATCATGGAGTGAACGATTTGGGAGTCAGCGATGTGATCTGCATTGTTCTGTAATTGTGGTTTTCAATCTTTTGTTCAACACTGCACCACAGAGCTCTCTCCGGTCGATTGATAGTTTCTTGGAAGGCACTATGCGGTTTTTGGACAAGATGAAGTTGGTTTCGTGGTCTTCATTACGAAGTCACCATCTAGCATAAGCACATGCGCCATATGCATCATTAGATCCGTCGCTGAATTTTACGAGGATTGGATTTCCCGTTGCTTCTTTAGGTTTGGTGCATCGATTGAATTTAATTTTTTTTCCATCTCACTTAGCTCCTGGAAGATGTTAGCCCAATTTTGGTGATCGTCTTCCGGTATAGGGTCATCCCATTCCAATTTTGGGTTGTGAATCCACAATCGTCTCATCAGAATCTTTGCCCTGACGGTCAGAGGACTCGCTAATCCGAGTGGATCATAAACACTATTTACTTGTGATAGGATCATCCTCTTCGTTAGAGTCTTGGAAGCGTTAGTAGTCGTCCCTTGATTTTGTTTGGAGCGTCGTTTTTTGCTTTTGGGTGTGACATTAAGCTTGACTTTGAAGTAGAAATTATCCGTAATTGGATTCCATACAACACCATGTACTTTCTCATGTGCTGTTTTCATGTCTGTTGGTATAAGGTCCTGGTCTGGAGCAATATTGTCATGTGAATATATCCATTCTGTTATTTTGAAGTCTCCGTTACTGAAGAAGGTTTCCATTTCGTTCGTGAGCTTTTGGCAGTTTCAACGTTGTCAACGCTATTAATGATATCATCTATGTAGGTATTGTTCAGTTATGAGTAGTTCAGATGCTTTTGGGTAATTTTCTTTAGCCATCTCTGCAGTTTTTCGTAGTGCTACAGTTGCTATAGTTCCAGAAGGCTTATCTCCAAGGGAAACCCTCTGAATGACTTACGTGTCTGGTTCTCTAGTTATATCCATATCTCTCCAGAGGAAGCGGTGCGTGTGTTGTTCTATCACTCCTGTTCTGACTGTGTGATACATTTTCTTGATGTCACCGATGAATGCTATTTCATTCTCTCTATATCTGATGAGTATTCCTAGTAGAGTGTTTAAAATGTCGGGTCCCTTAGCCCAGTATTCGTTTAGCACATGACCCATGTAATTGGCACTGCTGTTGCTGAGACAATTCTTACTGGTGTAGATTTGGAGTCAGGCTTTAGCACTTCATGATGTGAAATGTAATGAGTCGGTCCTTTGTATTTCTGCAATTCTTCTTTTGGTAGTTTTCGAGCTACATCTCTATCTATCATGTCCTGTATTTGTTGTTGATAGATTTCAGCGTGTTTCTTATTTTTAGAAAGTCAATTTTCGGTTAATATTAGCTTGCCGAATGCTGCTCTTCTGTTGTCTGGGAGATCAAAAGGATCTCTGATTCAAGGGTATTCTGCAGTCTAGAATTTTTCTTTTGCGTCGTGGCTCAGATTTTTCTCAATTAACGCTAATTCCTTTTCTTCCTTGATTGTGTAGGCTTTGCTACCAAGTGAGCATCTACCGCATTGTATCCCGAGATTCTCCATGTTGTACTGAAAGTCTTCGCTTTTTGCCATCTTGACAGGATGGGCGAGCATAGTTCCAATGGGGGACTTTTCGTTGATTCCCTTGAGAATTGGGTGTGTTCCACCTACGCATCGACCGAATTGATTTCTCAATAAAAGTAGATGTCCAGAACTTTGTTCCTTTAAGGGATGGAAGTCTGCGTATTCATAGCTTATTAAGGCATTAACTTCTCCGGTGGGCCTTATTAATTCTTCCTCGTATACGTCTTGAAATAATTTAGAGATTCCCTTTATGTCGACTGCTGGAATGGGGGAGGTTATCTTGTCGATTCCGTGAACGTTGAATACGACTGTTTTGCCCTGCTTGTCAATAAGTGTGAGCTTCTACTTAAAGGTGTCCACGGTTTCACTTTCTCCGCCTACTTTGATAATTGACCGTTGCGTTTTCATACCCTTGAGGTTTTCAGCTCTTGCTTTTGCGTTTGTGATAACACATAATGCCGGACGCTCCCGTGTCCCACAAGACGTTTGCGAATCCATTCTTTGTAGGTATCTTCTGTATTTGGGGCAAGCATGTTTCAATTTCGTTATTTCATACACTTGCAGTACCGCTTGCGGAAACAATGTTAGTTGGCGATTTTTGTCCTGTTTTTCTTCATGTAGTGTTTTGTGGTGAAACTTTTTGCAGTCGTTGATGCCACATGGTTTCTTGCCTCAACAATCTTGAGTTCTGTGACCCCGTTTTAAGCAGGACCAGCACGCTCCCTTTTCTTTTAATGTGTCACGCCTTTCTTGTACTGGTTTTGAGAGTCTGCATTCATTAGTCCAGTGATTAGCACCTTCATGGTATGGGCATTTGTTTCGCTTGTAGCGTGATGTACCTTGTCCTTCTAGGATAGTGACTTTGTCATCCTTTTTCTCTAGATAATGAAGAGGGCACCTTACTGGAAGGTTGCTGTTTGAGCGCAGTTCTGCGTTTTCGTATTCTATTGTTTTTTTGCTCGAGGAAAAATCTTAACAGACTTGTCTCTTTTATCGACGGGACTATGTTCGGAGCTTACCAGTTTCGCCAACATCTTTGACGAAAATTATCAAAGGCCTTCCGGAAATCAATGAAGATCAATAAACTGGGAATATCATGTTTGGCTGTAAAGTCCATTATGTCGAAAATTGATCGAACTGTTCACCGATATAGCGATCTTCTATAAAACCAGTTTGATTGTGACGGATAATGTTCGGCAGGACATTTTTTATTCTAGTGGCTATAGCTTTAGACATAATTTTTGCGTCTACATTTACAAGGGAGATTGGTTGCCAGTTATCGCCTTTTTCGAAGCATTCGTTTGTACATTGGATAAAAGGTTCACTAATTAATGGCCAGAATTTTTTGTAGAATTCGATGGGAATTCCATCGCTCCTAGGAGTTTTGTTATTTTGGAAACATTCTAAAAGCAAGGCATTTTCTTCTGAAGTGGTTTTACCTTCACATGACATCTTTCGTTCTTCTGAAAGTTTGGGAATTAATATATCTTTTAAGAAAGATTCGATCGCTTCATTGTTCTTGTTCCTACTCATGAATAACTGCTGATAAATAAAGCGTCGTTGTTCGGACAAGATATTAAATGGATCCGTGGTAACCGAGCCATTGATCTTTAATTTTCTCATACGCTTTTTGATATGATTTCTCTTTTCTAGATTAAAAAAATATTTCGTACTTTTCTCACCGTGTTCGTACCAACGGTCTCGTGCACGGATGATTATTTCTTTGACTTTTTCCTCATAAAACAATTCCAAAGTATCTATAGCAGAATTAGAATATTTGCATTTCGATCGTCAGGGTTTGTTTCGAAAGTAAACTTCGCTTTAGCGTATTCCTCTTGAAGATTTTGTTCTCTTTCGTTTCTCTTCCCTGTTCTTCTTTTCGAATGCTGAATTGTGTGTGCTTTTATATTGTATTTCAACCAGTTCGACTGTCCGACAATTCTTCACGGCCTTCCGCTAACCAAATTGGTATCTTCTCTGTGATATCATTAACATAGTCTTCGTCATCCAATAGAGAACAGTTCATTTTCCAGAGACCAGGTCCTTTGATATAATTAGAATCATTTACACGTTCCAGGGAAATTGCAGCATGATCTGTTTAAATGGATGGAATTATATCTGATGTTTTAACTAGATCATGTAAGGTATTTGAAATCAGCCAGTAATTTGGCTCCATGTAAAGTTTTTCTTTCAGGGTTCTTGACTCTCCATATATCAACAACATCGAACTCTTCTTGTAGATTTTCAATTGTGATTACAACAGATTTTCTCGGATTTAACAGACCTCCTTTCTTATCATGGATTTGATTATATATATACATTAAAAGTGCAGTTCAAATCTCCACCTATAATAATGTTTTTTTCTTCATCAAAGTTTTTTTTTCGCGGTGTCGTAAGTAGGTTGTTAAGAAAGTTAATGATATTTGTGTCTTTGTTGGGAGCATAAGCTAATAAAGTTAATAAAAACATGGATTTTATCGTTGATCTCAGCTTTTAGTATGACATACCGTCCCAAGGGGTCAAGAATTTTGGAGTGGATTGTACAATCAACACCCTTTTTAACAAGAATTGCCACCCCACATGAATTGGAGCTGTCATGAGCCATAATAATCTCACTTCCCCCATTCATTTTTCCAACACGTTTCTGAATCTTTTTCCGAGTTAGTTTCTTGTAAGAAAATAAAATCTGATTTCTGTTTTCGACACCAAGTAAATATCATTTTCCTTTTCTTTAAGTTGTCTATGCCCCTCACATTTAACGAAGTCAATTTACAATACAATACAATACAAACTTTAATGACATTCCCTAAAGAGGGCTTTTCAGGGACAAAATTACAATATTATCTACAATTTACACGTGCTAGCGCTTATTTTGGAGAAAATAAAATAATTTTCGGATTGCAGAAGAAAACTTGAATATGTTAATGATAAAACGCCTCACTGGGCTTCTGTGGTGTTTAACTACTAAAGAATTAAATATTCTATTCGGATTATCGGGAAAAAGCACGACATACTTCATCAATATATATAGAGAATAATGAAACCTTTTAGTGCAGACACGTTCATGTACACATTACAAGGCTGGAACAGGAGGAAAAGCAAACAATAAAACAACTGCCTCATGTTCCATTTAAACAACTTACAGAACGAAAACCAGATTCTAAAGCGCAATACAAAAACAAAACAAAACATTGGGAGATGAATAATTGAAACCCTTATCTTATGCTCCAATAAGCACTTAATGACTGGTCCCAAGGGAAAGAGCGAGTGTTGTTTCCCCGAGACCTCAATGTTGAGGGTCGAGGGGAAACAAAACTCACTATTTCCCGGGGGGCCAGTCATTAAGTGTTTTATTATACCTCCTGACTCAAAACTAGAAAACAACTGCGAAAAAATGATTTGCTTAACACTACTGTGACTGTGCCTGCAGTACGAGCTGCAGTCAAACCGAGCTGTCCTACCGAAACGACTCGACAACAGTCTTTTTCTTCGCAGCTAACAAAAAATAAAGACAATACTAAAGTTTCTTTGCCTTTTTCTAATGCTTAACTCGAGTATTCTGTCTTTGAGTTGACGAGGAACAGCATATTTTGTTGTAAACAACACAACTATTTTCCTACCTGACGACAGCGATCGAAGAGCGAATTGCCGAACACGGGGGGCCCAATTTTTGGCGTCAAATTAGCAGCTTGAAACACAAAATGTCAAAACGTTTTGAAGAATCTGAACTTAGAAAGGCTGACCGTACGGTTGGGGTTAGCTGTAATATATTTCCCAATATTTCGTCAGGCACGGCCCGACTTCTTCAGGGTATGTTTACAACTGAGAAAAGACGTTGCAATTTAAACAACCAAGACAAAAGCCTATAGAATTACAATGAAAAGTGGATCGTTGAAATAAAATGCTTTTGTCTTGGATGCTTTACTTCTTTTATAGTGGAAGATACCTCTTATTGCAAAAAGCAAAAAAATGCCGTTTAAACCAGCCAAATGAACAAGGAGGCATTCAGCTAAAGGTAAACAATATTTATTTTGAACTATTTGATAAATATTTTGACTCCTTTGCAGTTAGTTTTGCTTGCAACTTCACCTACGTATTCGGCTCTCGTACTCACTAACAGTACGTCTGGGCTGCCTGTGGTGGGAGGAGGGGAACTGGAGCGCGCGCTGGATGACGCAACTGGTATCGGTTCAACGGTGCAATCATTCTCCGACTGTCGTGAAAGTATTCGAAAACAAATTCTGCCAAGTTGTAGAAAAATCTTTGGACCTCATTTTATGTTTGTTTGGTTTCGTGGAAGCGAAGAAACTTAGAGATTCGAGCGAATATTCGGATTGTGTTTAGAATGTTTGGGCAAAGAGTTCCCTCCCTTGTCAACTTTTATACATTGAGCAAAAACAATTTTGCAATGCGCGAAAAGACCTAGGTACGAGTTTAGCGCTATAGTGTTACACAGGACTTATAAGCAGCAGTTTTTCCCTGGTAGCGTAGGAAATAACAAGACAAGACAAAGGTAAACTATATTCATTCTTTTCATTCCTTTATTTGCTCTCTTCCTACTCAACAAGACTGTGTGCTCCCTGTGATTCCACGAGAAGTGACGCCTGAGTCAAGTTTGACACTGGCGTGATTTTCCTGAACCAATCACAGTTCTTTGCTACGCATAGCAACCAATGAGATTGCTTCATTTTGTATAGACAAGAGATTACGTCAAATGGCTTTATTTCGTGTTTGCCAAAGTGGGCGGAGGCCGGCTTTCGGGTTATATTGAAAGATTTTGAAACAAAAAAAAGCTTTATCTGTGGTAGTTTGTTTTGTTATTATATACAACAAATAGACTCCATGTTGCCGTGCGCCTGTTCAGTAATAGATCACAGAAGACGTCAAAATGTGGTAAGAACATATCAGTGACTCACTCAGCTATTAAACAAAAATCATGGTTTGAAATGTTTTCGCGATTTACTCGAAATCAAACATACAGAATTTTTTAATTCTTTCATATTCCCCTTGCCATACATTGTAATTTCAGAAATTGGCATCAGCTTTTCTATAACAGATCTGGTTCGTAAAAAATTCGTGCTTTACCAATTTTCATTTTTTTGGTTTATCGTTTCCATGGAAATATCGATTACCTTATAAAACAAACTAAACTAAACTTCAATCTTTTTTCAACAACCGGTGTAAATTTCACATCGATCGGATCAAGGGAGGGTTGTTAAAACGCAAATTGAAAATACTAGGTATGCCGGCTAGGAAAAACTGTATCAAACCACCTTAATTAAATAAGTTTTGGTCCTGGTTGGCAATATGTACCATGGTCAAGAGTAGAATTACACACCATGGCCAGCCGCCACGGTCATAACACTGCCAACCATGGTCTGGAGGCGAAAAGATCCCCAGAAGAAACTAGTCTTGTCTAAATGGACGTAACGAGGTAACGAGCTCATATATAACGTGTTTATATATAATGGACGTAACGAGCTTATGTTATTATTATTATTATTATTATTATTATTATTATTATTATTATTATTATTATTATTATTATTATATGCAAACATACCACAAGAAGAGGGGATAAAAACCATATGCGCAGCATATGATAACTTGTACAAAAACAATACCGGCCCCATAGTTATACTAGCACACATAACCACCTTTTGTATTTTGCCAGGTTTTGTACAGGGTCAGCCCCCAAAATGGCCAACAGAAACATACAATTTCTCATTTATTGCTACTTCCCTAAATAAACGGGTCAGAAAAAAAAAACATTTCGATAGTTTGGTCCACTTTGACCTCGTTAGCACCCCCCAGATAAAATCCTGGTTACGGGCCAGGAAGGGCTAAGGCTGCCTAATGCAATCCTTGAATTAATTGGAGCCAATCAGGAACTAATATGTAATTATTAAGAAATGAGTCTACAGAATTATTAAAGTTTAATTTTTAGTCACCCCCACTTTCAGTGTTATCAGTGCATAACAACTTTTGACATGCTATGTAACTGGGACTACGTCAAAAATGTAAGCACAAAGTTCTGACTTCAATATAAAAAAGACGTGGGGGCTCGTCGTATCTATAAGGGTTTTGGTGCCCGGCCTCTTAGAGTGCTAATTGCTGGTTCTCAGTGTCACGCCATTCAAAATAAAAATCAAAACCATTCAATAGATAACGTCCAGATTCTGAGCAAAGAAAGAAGGTAAATATGCAAAGACTCTCGCCAAGTTTCATGTCACAGTAATTTTTCGTATGCAAGATATGCGGAGAAACTTTTTAACCCATATTTATAGAGATTTGTATGGAGCCGCCATGGGCACCGCAAAAATTGCATATTGCAATAATCGAGCCTGGTTTCTAAGCTCCACAAGAAAGTGATCCCAAAAAAAAAATTGCTGCCCGCGTCATAAGCCCGGGGTGGGAATGAGCGGGCTTGGAATTGACAGAGCCATAACATGTATTATTATATGGCTAGCTCCGCGAGCGGGCAAGATGAATCAAATCCTGCGCTGTGATTGGCTACCCGAGCGGGCAAGATGGCTCCATCTTGCCCGCTCGGGACTACCCGCCTTGTCCCGCAAGAACAATTTCCCTAAAACCCACATAATAAATCCTTTATTGACCAAGCTTGTTCGGTCAAGATGGCTTGATATTGGCCTCGTTCTTTTTTTGCGTGTTTATGGACCTCGACTCCGTCTCGGTCCATAAACACGCAAAAAAAGAACTCGGCCAATATCCAGCCATCTTGACCTCACACTTGGTCAATAACCCATACATACATTGTCGCGTCGCCCAAAATATATAATCTGATTTCTGTTTTCGACACCAAGTAAATATCATTTTCCTTTCCTAACCACAAGCAAACCCGAGTGGAACTGTGGTCTTGCTCATTGTTAGTTTATGTAAAAAAGACACGAAATGTCTGACTGGGTTTTCTTTGCTTCATGATGTAACTCCCAGTTCCTCACGCGCGGGGAATTGAGTTTGCGCAGAACTGTCTTTGTGCAGTCTGCATACACAACTTACTTGCACAATACCATACTGCAATCTGTCTTGGAGGGTTCTTTACATAAAAACAATACATGTTATTTACTCTTGGGACTGTATCATGCTTCAGTGAACAAGATATCCATTGTTTTAATGCAAATAACCCCCAAGATGAACGGTATTATGGGATTTGTGCAAGTGAATAGCCCATTGCAGAAACGTGAGAGGAATGGGACGAGTTTCTTATATTGATTAGATTGAAAATCTAAACATTTCAACTGAAATGTTGCTGAATGAAAAGCTACCCAGTCAAGTTTGAGAGTTTTCAGTGGAAAATTGTCCAAACGGGAGCCTTGCAAAAGTTGCAAAATTCCATACAAACCCTTGCAATTTTTTGGCCTGTCTACCCAATCCATACAAACCCTCTATTTTAAGTGATATTTGAAAAGCTATCATTTTGCCATTTTCCTCTTCTAAATACTTCTAATCTTGCTTAGGACTCTCAAATTTAGTTGATCTGTTATATCAGAGATGCCAACCTAAATAAATCGAAATCCGGGAGATAGCAAATTTTACCTTTTTGGCCCTAGATTTGCCAATGAAATCTCGAAAAAATGCATCAAATATCCAATTTTTTCCCCACAAAGCCAAAAAGCGGCCAAAATATGTCTCAAAAATGTATTTCATGCGCTTTTTTCCTGCCGTCCGGGAGATTTGGTGACCCGTACGGGTTAGTGGGAGATGTGGTCTGTATCCGGGAGAGTTGGCATAGATGGAATATCTTAGTTTTTCGAACAAACGAAAAACAACCACATTCTTTCCCAGTCCTCTCACGTTTCTGCAATGGGCTGATAACAAAGTTGCTTACTTTGCACATAATCTTAAACCATCTAAACGATTTTGCTTGTTCATGGAGATGTTTGTAAGTTAGAACTTATCTTTTTGCGCATCTTTCGTGTTTCTGTGGTTTAGTTTAACAAGTTGTACCTTTGTCTCAGTGCCTGTAGGAGCTTCAAGGGCCACCTTTGACCAAATTTCAACAGACGTAGAGGAAAGCTTAATAAATGATCTTGTTATATAGCTGGCGTTTTTCCCTCCACAGTGCGCCCATTCATTGGCTAGTTCATGGTCACATGACATCTAACAATGAAACTGTTTCCCGCCAAGTGCCATGAGCGGGCAACATTGCGAAAACTATGACGTCAAACGGGAAACAGTTCACTGTTACCCGCGAAATGTTGACCGCTGTTGCACGTGGCCTGATGTTGTCGCTGGAATCTCAGCGCGTTTTTCAAAATTTGCTTTTGTTTTGTTTTGCTATATAACAAATCGCTTAATGACCAGTCATTAAGTGTTAAATCGAGCCTTCGGAGTTGATAATGCCTGGATATCTTTTAGCCATTTCCGAGCAGGAAAGAATTGGTCCGAAGTATATGTGTAGCTCCTGTGGTCTACTTTTAAGAGAAGCAATGCAAACTGGCTGTGGACACTTCTATTGCAGCAGTTGTCTTGCTAATTTATTTCAGTAAGTAGCATTGTGTAGTTCTTTTTGATGCATGGTCAGTTGTTTTTGTGTCATTTTCTTGTAACATGGTCCCCTCTACAAGATTTTAAAAGAAGGTTAACTCTAATCTCTAAGTAAATTTCTTTTTGATTTACTGTAGCCATTGTGCATCTCCATGCAGTTTATATGAGAGTATTCATTTGACTTCTGAGAATGAAAAAGAATATCCTGCACTAGACTGTTCGCAGCCTCTCTATTTATGTGCATGCAAAAGGAAATGTGGGTGAAACGAGTTCAAAGCACATGCGGTGGGGGGTGGGGTCTGTGAGCAAAGCGAGCATAGAAGAACCAGTCAAGTCTGATGTGCACTGGCGTCCAGGTCTCTCATGATTCTATCTGCACGATCAACGATTTCAAAAAATAAGAGGAAACAGAGGGCTTTGAACGGTCTAATCTTGCAAGTACATTAGTACCAAAAGAAAAATCATGCATGTGATGACTGCTGAAAAATTAACTCATACCATTCAGTGTGTCCTAAAAGATGTTATAGTGAGAAAAAAAAAATATCATGTACATGTTTTGAGGAAAGAGTTCCTTGCCCACACTCCCCTCAAAAGTGAAATTATAGTGCACCCCTAATTATGTGTCTTCTGCTGTGGGTATCACAATTAGTTTTCTTTTCTCTTGACCTCATGAAAGGACTCTCCACCCCCTGTTGGGGAAAAATTATGAAATGAAATATTACCTTCAGTTGCTGAATCAAAATGGAAAATTAATGGGTAATGCTAGTGCCATAAAGTGATGAAGTAATGTCCTTACCCACCTGATCACAAAGAAACTCTGTCTTTAACAGTGTCCTTTTAATACAGACCTCTTGTTATTACAGCCACTCTTTTTTGTCCATGCAGGCAAAATGCCTGTACCCTGTCTTATAAAGAAACCCTGTTAATGTGGCCACCCCATTAATATGGGCACTTTCTGAAATCCCAACCTTTACAATCCTTTTATTCTTTCTTTTGTTAATTTTCTGTGAAATGATTCAAGTTTCAATTTTTTTAAATTATAGCTGCATTCCAGACTTGTACTAATGAGCAGTTGGTAATTGTAATATATCTGTTAAGATGTCACTCAGTTTAGACCAGTCACGAAATTTGACCCTGGCTGGTTAATACAGCAACCCTGTTAAAACAGATGAATTTTCATGGCCCATTGGTGACTATATAAAGAGGGTTCCACTTTACATTTAATAATTTTTATCCTACTGTTTTTGCCCGTGTTTACCATTTTTAACTTAAAAAAAATATTTATATTTTTTTCCAAGTTGTAGTGGTGGCACGATTTCACTCCATCACTCCATCACTTCTTCACTCCGTCACTTCCCGTTAGACATTTGGAAACCTGGGGGGAGCTCCCATATGAAAAGGCAAAGGCTGCTCGTCGGAAGATTTGAATTTAACTCCTAAGGGAGACTAATGTGAATGCAGTTGCTTGAACTTCAATATACCCCTGAAAGCTACCACTTAAAACGGAATAGGTTCGATTACTAGCCAGTGTTTAAGAAAGGATCCCATGCACACTTGTACACCTGACTCGCGTACTCGAGAGATCAGTGGATATCAAGCCTGAAAACAGAAATTAAATGAGAGAGTTTCTTTCATATTACTTCTTCGAGTGCACCCTAAAAGATACTTTGACGGCTAAAATGGTGATGTTTTGTCATCAACAGCCTAAGTGAGACCATGATCCTTGATTTGTACCCGAGACAACGAGCATCCCCGACCTTACATATAGTAGTCCCCCGGTTTTTGAACATCAGCCGTCTAAGGCCATTATACAGTTACTTGCAGCATGTCAAGTTAATAATTTTCGAGAGATAGAGGTGGACGGAAGGCATAACAATTTTTTCATAGCAAGGAAAAAACTATGGTTCTTCCTTAGCGATTCCATTCAGGGAAAGTCTTTGTGCACAGTTTTTCCTTCACAAACCTACCTGATATTTTGAGTTCGAAAGCAATCGACCAAAACAAATAATTTAAGGCTCCAGATGATTTTTTTTAACACAAGAAACGGAAAGGCAAACGCTACCTTTCGGTAAATGGTTAACAGGAAAAAAAAAAAATGATGAAAAAAGAAAAAATCAATCAGATGTCCACACCAGGCATCGAACTCATGACCTCTCACCCGGTAAGCAAGCGTTCCACACTGTGCTACATTCGCATTGGAAATTCGCTAAGGAAAATTTAGCTATATAATTAGGTACAGCAGGCTCAAGTGCCCCCAAATACCCTTTTCTCCAAGTTCAGTGGCTCACAGCCACTTTGATTTGAAGACAGAAGTTAACTGTTGACTGGATTTCTATTCCTTGCAGAGTTTCCTTGTAGTCTTTGTAAATTCTCTCCCCATTTTTTCCATGGGCCTTCCAATTTCCCTTTATCTGGGGTTGTCAAGTCTGAACTCCCAGGATAATTTCTAAGCCCTTGAGTTTCTTATTTATTTATTTATTTTTTTTTTTTTCAGAAATGGATCCTCCAAAATGACCTGTTTACAGGACCAGACAGAATTTCTTCCAAATGAGGTTTGGCATTTCTCTGAGTTAATAATTATTATTAGGTAAAATGATGTAGCCAGCATTGATGTAGTAAAGAATATTCTCCATAAACATGTATTTGAAAGGCTTAGTGGAAAAAGGGCATTTAGAATTTCGTCCAAGTGAGGTTTGACATTTCTCTGAGTTAATAATTATTATTAGGTAAAATGATGTAGCAAGCATTGATGTAGTAAACAATATTCACTATAAACATGTATTTGAAAGGCTTAGTGGAAAAGGGGTATTTAGTATTTTTTTTCAAGAGTGAACTTTGTTAAAAACACTCCAAATTTTTCACACAATTTTGATTAAGTGTGTTAGAACAACGTCCTGTATTTTATTCTGCTGGGTTTTACCTCGTTTTTGGGATATATCGTATAAACAACTCCCCTCCCCCACCCCTTGCCCTCAGAATTCTTAAAAGCCATCTGTGGTATAGGTATGGATAATTATTTTCTGGAATTGCCCATTAATTTTTTTGGCATCTTCTCTTACTAATAGTTTCTTGTCCATTTCTCTTCAGGTTTTTCCTGATAACTTCATGCGTCGTGAAGTACAAGCCTTTGTTGTCCACTGCACATTCATGGATGATGGTTGCAAATGGAAAGGAGAAGTGAAGGTAAATGACTTGTGATATACAATGAGGGTAGTGAACACATAACATCAAGTAACATTTTCAGATGAAATGTCATATTTATACCACTGTTCTTGTTTTAACCAGTATGGCTGCTTGTAGTATCATAACATGCCGCAAGACAGCAAGACCAACAGCCTTGTGGTTAATTATTGACATTAGATCACCATTTCTATAATTTTTGGGGATCATGTTTGTGTCATCACAAAGTATAATGCTACTCAGTTTCTATTATATAATTTTATTAGTCTCCTTTAAATATAACCTTATCATGACTGCTGAGTCAAGCTACTACTCTGTGAGCACAGAGCCTTTCTCCGTGGTAAGAGATCACCTCTATTTGAAGCTCCAGTTGTCAACCACAAAGAGCTGATGAAACCTTCAGTGTCTGAGCAAATCAGACCTTTCTAAACAACAACAACAAAATTATTATTTGAGCTGTAATTCTTTTTTCCCATCACTGTTATTTCAGTTGTTAATTGGATGACTCATCTGATGAAAGTAGTTGGTTACAGTGTCTACAAGTTGTAAACCTCAATGATTTCTTGTCTCAACACAGAAACACATGAACGCAGTTGTCTGTTCCTTAAAATACCTTGTGTACATCCTGAGTGTGGCATGCAAGTGAAAAAAGCTGACCTTACTGAGCACTTAGAAAAGGAATGCAAATGTAGGCTGGAAACCTGTGGATTCTGCAAAAGGAAAATCAATCTTGACAAGATGAAGGTGGGACAAAATTTCAATTTTCTTGAATTAAAAAAATATGTGAATAATATGTTAATGTAAATATGTAATTTTTTTTACCCACAGAGCACAAAGGAGCTTACAAGAAATTGTTCAAAGATACTCATGCATTCCAGGATCGAATTGGAATTAATCACAGATAATTCTTAATTTTTGCAGCTAGTTTGTTTCTTAGCAAGACTGTACTGCTTATTCTTTTTAATGTGGTAGAAGGTTTTATAGGAATCAACACCTTGGCCCTAGCCTTATGCCAACATCAAAGAGCCACTGCCCATTAAATCCCAGGGAATTAAGTTGTTTGGGTATAAGGAAGGACAAAGACAACTTTAAACATTGTTGGAATTTAAATGATCATACATGTAAAATGTACCTGCTCAAAGTTTGTGCAAGGCAAGAATAGTTGGCCCTAATCTACATGTAGAACCAGGGCTTCTGACAGGGTGCAGAAAAAAGGTTAAAATTGTGTGAGATTTTGGCGGCAAATTGTGCGGGACATAAACTCGATTGTGCGGGATATTGTGCAGGATTGCGCAATTGAAAAATTGCTTCAAAATAGTCTAAAAATATTCTAGAAATCTTAATACTCGATAGAAATACCTGTTTTGAATAAATTTTTGACTAGATATTTCACTATTGTGCGGGATTTTGTGGATTTTTAGGAATTGTGCGTTATTGTGCG
Organism: Micromussa lordhowensis; assembly: GCA_964020085.1. Lineage (NCBI taxonomy): Eukaryota > Metazoa > Cnidaria > Anthozoa > Scleractinia > Lobophylliidae > Micromussa > Micromussa lordhowensis. Next base: position 82,243 of record CAXHUQ010000730.1, on the reverse strand, counting down.
GGTTTGACCAAATTGTGCAGTCCCGCACCCGCGCACCCTGTCAGAAGGCCTGTAGAACTGGCAGCACATATCAGACTTTGCCTATTGTTATGGTTTAATTTTTTTTAAGACAATGAGCCCTTTGTTGTCTGTCCGTAGGGATTTTTCCGTCCTGTTTCGCGTAATTATAATCGGGTCAAATCGGATTCAGTCGGCAACTTGTCGCTGATGACAAATTTTTCCCAACGGTAGCCTACTTGAGAAAATGAAGACAAACTAACCGGGGGTAGGTCAACAGGTTTGTCTAAGCTTTTGCCATGCCGCGGGCGCATGTTTCTGCCTAACCCAGCCTAACTGTACTTTATTTTAGTCGTCTAGTAATTATTATTTTTTAGCTCATGTTTTAGCGAGCAAGCGGCGATGAGTAGCTGGATGCGATAAAAACGGGGCGGCCGCTACGTTTTATACGCTATGGTACTTTAAAAAAAAATCATGCATGGCGACCAATTGCGCCTGGATCTACGAAAACAATAAACGAAAATAGAACTGTTGCCAATCGGCAAGAAGACAAGTTTTTGTTTTGCAACTTTTAACGTTTAAATGATCTCGCTTTGCGCCAATTGTTCCACTGCTAAAAACAACTCATGAAAAAAGAAAAGGAAGGAAAATTTACAATGAAGACACACCGCTTGAGGTCGAGAGTGCGTGAAAAGGCGGGTTTACTTAAACTATTGTCAGGCCTCGCGTTTTTGTTTCTTGGTCTGTTGAAGCAAAACAATAGGTGCGATTTTTGCACTTTTTTCCGTTTCAGTGATTTTATTTTCCGGTTGGTCAAAAATTCTCAAGCAAAAATCGGCCCACGTTTATAGAGGACGTTTGGCGGTTTCTCTATCTTAAACTTCGAAAACATTTTCTAGAAAACTACTTTCTCGACGATCTCCTCTGATTACGCGAGCGAATGGTTCTTGTCAAGTGACAATAGCTGAATGACTGTTGTCAAGTACACGCGTCTCCATTAGCATAACTAGTACTCAATGACCATTCATGACAACAAGAAAACAATAGAGTCAACTAAGCGCGAATTTCAAAGACGCTCAGCTGCGCTTAAAAAATGTTATAGGTCGGTAACTTTTCTCTATAGGCAATTCGCAGAACAAGCTGAAGAAAGGCCTTCATTAGAACTTCACCTGAAAAAGGTTGGCGGCACGCGCTGCAACATCAGTGGAAAGTAAAGTTTTTGCCTAATGATTGGGTTTTGCTTGTAGTTGTTTTGCGCTTTTCCATTTGTAGTTTAGAATACAAACCCTACGGAAATACATGCACCTTGAAACTTCGACAGCCCGCGCGTCAGATACAAATTTTCCCTTTCGCACCTCCGGTAAAATTGTCGTTGTTCTGAGCGACATTCCCTTACCCCACCCCGAGAAGGGTGATATTGTTAACATCGGACCGTCAACGAAGATTTTGAATCTCGCGCTCGGAAATTTGCTAAGCGTCGGCTCTTTCAAACTTTTGTTCTAGAAACAAAAGAGCCTCAAAGCTGCAAACAATGGAAATTCCCATTAACGGTAGATAATAATCCAGTCCATTGTCCAGAAAGATTAAACATAATGTCTGATATGTTTGACACCTCAGTGGCCAGCATAAGACTAAGTCCTCTTTTCATGCAAAATATGCGCTATGAATAACTTTAATTTCAGTTGTGAGATGTTCATGGTCACAATGACTTCATGTTTAAACCTTGATGCATTTTAAAATACATGTAATTTGAGGTTTGACTGGTAGTAGACACTCGTGGTGAGTTTGCTAAAAACAAGAATTTGCAACCACAGGTGGTATAACAATGATGGCTAAGTATTTGTTTTGAACACATGCTGATACATGTAACTGATCATGTTTCCATTTTAGGTCACAAAACAAAAATTATACAGCTGGACAGTTTTATTATACGCACAGACAAGTAAATTGGTTAATCTTTTATGTCTTTGACAAAAACAGCAGTACTCACTTTATTAGCAAAGAGGAGGACTTGCAGGACATTAATTTATTGTCCTGGAGACCACTGAATAACTCAGGGTGCTAAGTAAACCAATTTTTTTGTCTTTACCCTTTGGGCAAGCTCTAGCTATAATGTACTGAACAAGCCCAAAAAGTACTTTCACAAGCCCTATAATTTTCTCAAAAACTTCCACTTGCAAATTACAGACAGCATCCATTAGCCCAACTAGAAAATCAATTAGCCTGGGCTACCAGGGAGGACTTTCTTTGCACACTGTAACTGAGTTGGAATTATTCTGCATATGCTGTAGCAATTGTCAAGCTGTGAAAAAGTATTGTATTTTGAGTGAAAAACAGTTAAGTTTTCGTTTTGAAGCAATTTAGAAAGTTAATCTTTAATACTGCCTACAGTTTTACAGCTTCTGATGATAGAATGAGGGTACATAGTATATTTAAGGTGGCCAAACACAGTTATGTGTAAAACTGGAAGAGATGACAAATGCATTTTTCACTACTGTCAATCAAATGTTTGGCTTCTGACAACTGCTGAGTGTGCAGTAATCAATGTGTTGGCCACAGTTCAGACAACGAAACATTGCTCAGCAGAAGTCAGAAGCTGGGAGAGACACACCGAACATATGATTGACGGTAGTGAAAAATGCATGTTGGTTGAGCTTTGAATTTTAGAGTCTGAATGTTGTTGAAAGGCGCAGTAAGTAACTGTAATCATCCTCAAGCCCTTGTTTTGCTTCAGTTTTTTTGCCTCACATGTACATTTGCCTTATATTTGAGAACTTAACATTACTGGTAAATCTACTAGTCAAAACGAATTGATCATAACATGTAATCCTTCAATAAACACTGTCACAGCATGTCATTACCTTTATGTTTGTTAGAAAGGTAATCTATTGACATGCTGTATTTTTCCAGTTGCACCATGAGACAGAATGCCCAGAATATCCAGTTGTGTGTACAAAGTGCAACAGAGATAGCATTCCTAGAGCAAAGGTAAAAATTACATGTATGAACGGTTAATACAGTAAAAACCTGCATATTGCAAGACCCTGATAAGCTAAAATTTCCCAGTTAAGCACCATCACAAATAGGAACCATTGTAGGCTAAAATTTCATTGCAGGGTCCTATTTTCAAAATGTAGATCTTTTTCAAATACAATTCAGGACATCATGTGCGATGCAAGAAAAGGTAATAAAAACTAGCCAGAACACTGGGAGTGTTATAAGACCACAATACTGTACTGTGAATGATTCAATATATAAATGCTAGTCTACAGCCATGAGTGCAAGTTTGTTTTGTTTTAAGCAAAAATTAAGAACCTGATTAAGAACCTAGGTAGCCTAATTTCACAGTAAGCATGAGGTTGCACTAAAAAAATAAAGTTATCAGTTCCCTTATTCTGGGGGAACTTGAGTATTCTAGAATTTTTTAGGGCTTTTTTGTCCATTTCCCGAAAACCTTAGGTCTTATCGCCTTTCCGAAAATGATAGCTGACCTTTTTTCGGAACCCAAAGTTTTTTAACAATCCGAAAACAACAGACATTAAATTTCTCATATCACGAAATTCCCTTAAGAAAATCAAGAGGGGATTAAAGGCCTTCCGAACACATAATTTACAATGTACCGAAACGATCTGTTGGGTGCCCCTGTTATATTACTATTTAATGTTTCCTGTCGATTACTGCATGCACAGGTCATTACAGCTGGAGTTTAATTTAGCCGAGTCGGACACTGACAAGGGCTTTTAGTCCTAGGAGTCTTGCTAAGTCACGGTGTTTTGAATAGCCCATTGTAGAAACGTGAGAAGACTGGGACGAGTTTCATATATTGATTAGATTGAAAATCTAAACATTTCAACTGAACTGAAATGTTACTGGATGAAAAGCTACCCAGTCAAGTTTGAGAGTTTTCAGCGGAAAATTGTCCAAATGGGAGCCTTGCAAAAGTTGCAAAATTCCATACAAACCCTTGCAATTTTTTGGCCTGTCTACCCAATCCATACAAACTCTCTATTTTAAGTGATATTTGAAGAGCTACCATTTTGCCAGCTTCCTCCTCTAAATACTTCTATTCTTGCTTAAGACTCTCAAATTAAGTTGATCTTTCATTTGAATATTTTAGTTTTTCAAACAAACGGAAAACAACCACACTCTTTCCCAGTCCTCTCACGTTTCTGCAATGGGCTATTGTTTTGGCCACGTACAAAATCACCTTTAAATGGAAGGAAACTTGAAAAATAATAGTTTACTAAGATAGGAAAACATCAAAGAGATAATAATAAACCATCAAGCCCTACAATGAAGGAGCTGGTACAATGCAATGTGCAGAGAGACTACTCAGATCTTGGGTACATAATTATGGAATTTAATATTGTTCTGTTTCGAAACTAGGTCAACACGAAGTTAGCCCACTCATCCGCACTGAGTAGTCGCTACAAATTGCATTCAATTGAAATGTAAGATGGTGTTTTTTGTTATATTTTACAGCGAAGTAAGAATTTTGATAAAGTATATTGACAATGGTGATCATATAGGAGAATATAGAAATTACTGTGCAATCTGTTATCCTTGAAAACCGTTTTAAACGTGCAAGTGTTTCAAAATATGTATACTTCACAACGATAGGATTTTGGTGCATTTGTCATAATTAAGAAATGGGAAGTCGTGCGTTGCTGCAAATTTAAGTTTTAAATAATCTACAATCATACCACCTTTCTGTTTGCCTTTCAGTTGTTACAACATCAGGATCCTGTTATAGGAGACTGTGACGGTGTGCAGGGACCATGTCCATTTTCACAGATTGGCTGCTCTAGGACTGAGGTATAGGTGTTGTTTGTTTTAATAGAAATCAAGTAAAATCAACCTCTGAAGAAATGGCTAGACTGCTCGTCAAAAAAATCACGTGATTTTTCTCGTAAAGTCACGAAACTGGAAAGGAGTACGGAGCGAGGGTTTTATGTTTAGGACGAGAAGAAATTGGGAACGACCTCCATTTTTTTGCCTTCGCAAAATATTTAACAAATATTCACCGACACTGAGGTGAATAATTATTGTAGTATATACCACAAGCTGAATTCGAATAATTAGCGGAACAAAACGACTTAACGTTATTTTATGTGTAACAAGCGGTCGGAAATTTTAATATCTCTCGCGCCGGCTGCTCGGAGGTGAATAGTACTTGCCAATCACCTCCGAGTTAATAAATCAGAACGCGCGAAAAGCACTATTCACTTTTGTGGTAAATACTAAAGATGTTTATTACCCAAATGCAGCGAATACCGTCCAAATAACGCGGTGGGAAAGGAGTGCAAGGACTACTCGAAGAGCGAAAGCTGCCTAAAGGGCAGTTGGCTGTTTTCTCGAACAGAACCCTTTGCAAAGAAGTCGAGATCAATTGTCCCCTGTTATACAGTGCGCTTTGTCAGGCCTCAAACTTGCGCAGTTTAAATTCAGAAGAGTCCAAGGAGCGAGCTGTCAACGCGATCGCTCTTGCTGTCTCTACATTAATTCGATCGGGAAACTCAACGATGTCTGCTGTTGCCTACATAATTTCAACTGTTTTATTCCATAGTGGTGTTAGTTAATGGTGTTAGTTAATAGTTAATGGTGTTACTGTATGCGACTCATCCACAACACAAGCCACTAGACTGCTATTGAAAGTAGTGATCTTGTTCAGCGATTGAAGAAATCGCTTATCTGTGGCACTTTCCGCCGATGCGTAGACAACCTCAAATTTGCCTCCTTCGATGTCTTGTAAAGTATCTAGCTTCTGAGCCAAATTACATGCCGTCAAATTCATGGCCTCCACTTCCATTATCTGGTCGTTAATGATACTGACAAGAGGCGTAATGACTAATAAACATGCAGAATATTCTGCTCGTTTCGCGAGCAACACAAGAAGCTTAAAAATTAGGCTCTTTCCGTAGCCTGTGGGTAAAACGGCTAAAACATCCTTTCCCTCGAACAAGTGTCTAATCGCTTTCTTCTGCTCTGCCTTTAAGGCGAATTTAAGTCCACTTTCCTCCCAAGATCTTAGCGTTTCCGCTAGCAATACTTCAAACCGGTCACTCGCGCCATCCGCCATATTGAATGAATGAATGCGAGAAGACCAATGCTCTTGAATGGCTTGAATGACAGGTCGCTGACCAATCAGGATGACGAATTAAGTAATTAATTAAATCTGACCAATCAGGATTTTTACGTTCGTCTGGTGGACGTAAAAAACGAAGAAAACAATAGCGTCCTTGCAGGCCGTTCCTTCGTCCTCTCCTCCCAATCCTATACCTCCCTTTCCCTCCCTAGCCCTACGGCCTGCCACGCAGGTTAAACCTTGAAAGATCACACCAACAACAAGTAGATATTTAATTTAATTTGTTATTGACAATAAAACGACCCCGCCTCCTGGTAGCTAGCTGACATTGGTGCATTTTTTTTTAAGTATTAAGTTGTATACAGGGTTCGACATCTCCGCTAGCCCGGTAGCCCGAGGCTACAATACAACCTTATAGGATATAAGTGACCTAGCGCCCAGATATTTTTAAAAAAAAAATTAGGGAAGGAATGACTTCACATGGTTGCATCGGGCGATGGCTTGTTCTTCGCTTCTCCCCAGAAAGACGGTTTGGTAAGATGTGGTTTCTTCGTTGTAATACATCCCGTAGTAGGCTGCACAACAGGTTACCCATACACTGCCTAATTCCCAGGCGTCTCGCAAGGGTCCCTTGACGGGGTATATCAACCTCTCGTGGTGATCCCGTTCCCACAGTTCTAGCAGGGGTTGTCGACAGCATGGCCACAGCTGCTTGCATACATAACAGTTGGCTGAGAATAGGTCACACTCTGCTTTTTTGTCCATAGCTGTAAGAGTAAAGAGGAGAATTGTGGGGACTGGATCCCATATTCTATTTTTCAACTCACCTCTTGATCTTCTATCCGTTTTGATAATGTTTTAAGATAGCCATAAAGAATGTGAACTTAGTATCTAAGCGTACTAACTAATTGGTCGGCGATGTTGTGTGTTCTCTCTGATTGGTCGGCAAAAGCATCAGAGCCGCGCAGTACAATACAAACTATACATCAAGAATATAACTTGGAAACAGATATCCAAACAAAAAGCTGAGAAACTAGCGGCGATTTAGCAAGTTCACGTCAGTTTTTTATGCGTCTGTCCTGTTATTGATCATGAATTTCGTCATCACATTCCACTACCTTAATGACATCGGGCACTTTGACGTGCTAACTCAATTAGTAGGCTGATTAGCAAGACAATGGGAACCTCACTTTATGACGGCGCGCGCAGTGCAAATAAATTAGAACAGAATCCAGACTATTCCGCTCGCTCTCCCGTCGTCATCTGACGTTCCCGTCCTGTTGTAGTCCAGTCCCTGAACTCTCCTTTCTTCCCGCCCCATATAGGGGCTGAACCCGGGCGCGATATTTGGAACTATTTTCCAGATTTGGCTTGTGGCGTGATTTTCTGAATGATAATACACTGGCAACAATTTCAGCCTTTAGATTGATTAAAAACCGGTCAATTAATCCCAAATCAGTGGAATTTCACCAGTGCCACGCTAAACCACATTCGATTTGTTTTTTATCATCTTCTTTGCCAAGATTTGTTGACAATTGAAAACACGACTCGGACTTGAAAGTGCACGCGCTGCATTATGCAAATGAGCTACTTGTACGCGTCAGACTTTTGAAAGACTTTTGCAAAATCGCTCAACATGCAAAAACAATAGGAAAAAATGTTGGGAAAATGGTAATGAAGCGTCGATAAGAGTACAGACCACGATAAATATTAGCGGAGCTCCGGCGGCCGAAGGCCGCCAAGCGGAGCCCCATACCCATATTAGGAAACTGAAGGGAACCCATGAACTGATTTTCTCATGTGTATCATGGCTAGCGGTATTGCTCGTGGGCGCGTACGCACGACGACGACGACGACGACGACGGCGACGGTGGTGGAGTCGCGCAACATGGCGGCCACAATTGACACGTAAACCAAAACGAGGCTTCAGTTTTCGCGGGCTTTCCTTGTAGGTTGACAGAGCACATGTACCCTTGGTTTAAAGCGTCCTTTGGACATCCATGTTGCAGTCAATTGACACCTGTCAAAACAAGGAATCCGCTGACCAGTATCACGTGACCATATCGCGGGCTCAAGTTCAGGGCTCATCGAGGTCACGTGTTTTTTTAAAGTTGACTGCTGCCCAAGTGCTGCTTTTTTCGATTAGATCGCGGGCTCATGTCAGGATTAACTTGCTGTAAACAGCGTAGGGTTGGTAGGAAGCCGGTTAACGCTAACCCAGGATTAAAATTTAACCGAATTATAACCTTTTCTTTTGTACAAAGTTTTTTCACTGCTTTTGTTTTGCGTATTTTGCTTTCAATAAAATTCAAAACACAAAAACAATATACAGAAAATCTCACCGCAAAGTTACAAAACTCAAATCAAAATTCTACTTTATCCTCGGCTAGTTTGATCGGGCTCTGAACAACCCGGCCCAGGAGCTACGCTTTTAGGCTGGCCTAAATCTATATATTTCAATTTTCACGTTTTTATGTTTTTACGACAATATCAACGTGAAAGAAAATGTCTTCTTTCAGAGCGCGAGCTGAAAAAGGCATTGCGCGACACATTGACGCGAGCGCCGTGGTTGGGACCTAGTAATTTTTGATTGGTTCGTTCTGAACATGTGCATGCAAGTTATCCTGGACTCTTCTTTCACCCGCCAGGGTTCAGCCCCTATATGGGGCGGGAAGAAATGAAGCAGCATTATCCATTCAGTCTCAGTACACCATAAAAGCTAGCGCAGCTCAAGTTAAAACGTAGAACAACCATGTCATAATCTCATTTATTTAGTGAAGGAGACTTAGTATTCGCAAAAGTACGTGGGTTTCCCAACTGGCCGGCGCGAGTTGTTGTGATCACCGACATGTTACTTTTAGAACGTGATTCGGAATTAGTCATTGCCACATAGTTTGTAGTGGATTAGCCGCACACTAGCCGATTTTTTGTCGGCTAACAAAAAAGTCTTTATTTGTCGTCTAGTGTGCGGTGAATTCAGAGAAGTCTGCGACACTGATCGGGGCTTGTCGAGCGATATCTGAGAATGACAGATTTGAAAACGTCTTGTCTGGCTGGATAGTGTGCGGTAGACCAAGACAATTTGTCGGGCCTCGTGGCCCGACAACTTTTAACCCGATTTGACCCCGAGAAAAAAACCGCAGTTCTGCGACAAAATATCGGCTATTGTACGTAAAATAACCAGCTATTATTTCTAAGCGCAATAATAGTCTGCACTTCGGTTATCCCGGAATATCACTCCGGTTAAATTGAATATCACTCCCGTTAGCCTAGAAAACGCCCCGCTTACGGTGAGCTTTCAATGATGAGTGAAACAACTCTTGATGTAAGTATATATGAAATAATTCATATATTTGAACTGCGGTCATAGATGAAAGTGAAGAATGATCCTCGCAGTGAATTTTCCAATTTAAGCAACTGGAAAGAAGAAGCCTGAAAAAAAATCAGGGCTTCAACGGGATTCGAACCCGTGACCTCCGCGATACCGGTGCGATGCTCTACCAACTGAGCTATGAAGCCACACATTGGGATCGAGGTCAATTTGTTGAGTCCATATCTTCCCGTGAGGAGTGAAATGATGTAAGTATATATGAAATAATTCATATATTTGAACTGCGGTCATAGATGAAAGTGAAGAATGATCCTCGCAGTGAGGATCATTCTTCACTTTCATCTATGACCGCAGTTCATATATGAATTATTTCATATATACTTACATCATTTCACTCCTCACGGGAAGATATGGACCCAACAAATTGACCTCGCTCCCAATGTGTGGTTTCATAGCTCAGTTGGTAGAGCATCGCACCGGTATCGCGGAGGTCACGGGTTCGAATCCCGTTGAAGCCCTGATTTTTTTCAGGCTTCTTCTTTCCAGTTGCTTAAATTGGAAAATTCACTGCGAGGATCATTCTTCACTTTGAAACAACTCTTGTTGGTTTATGAGACAGGCCTGTATTAAAGTCCATATGAAACGATGCTGAGTAGAAATACATTGTTATATATATAAACTAACCTGGGAAGGAATTTCCAAAACATCATCGACATATACTTCCCAAAAAGACACCCCCTGCACAAGATCTTCAATCCCCTGCACCAGATCGTCAATGGACATACCCTAAAGCTCAGCTACTTTTGCATACTTCTGAATTAAAGTGCAACTAACCCCAAATTTTTTTCACTAACATAAATTTCCCTGAACATTTCTGTGAAGAAATTATCGCCGTAGCTATTTTTGTTAATTTTCTATGAATTTTCTATGAATTTTTATGAAGTACGAGAAAGCGGCCTTTTCGTGTCCCATTACCGAGCATAAAAAAAGAATGGGTCGAGTTAAACTCGTGACGTCAAAATGGGAACCGAATGTTTTCCTTGAGAATCTAAACGTGAACTTGTGAATGAAAATCTGTCTAAAATGCCCGGACGTTCTATGGACAAGTGAAAAGTTAAAGTCTTTTTATTTAGTTACTTCTAATTCTGGGTGAAATCATTCTCGTTCTGGGCGAAAATCGGTATATTCGCACCGACTGAGTCGAGTTTTTACTCCGCCCGTCACGAACAAAAGAAAAAACTCTTAAACCCCGGGTTTCAAGGATTCTTTCAATGTACGTTTCCGTTAGAAATAGAGGTTAATGAAGTTAAAGTTAATAGCAAAGAGCTTATTTAGCATCGACTTGTTTCGAACGCCGACAACGAAAGGCCGACAACAAAAGAGAAAGATATACTGCCATGAATATACGGTGCGATGATCATTCTTTACTTTCATCTACAACCGCAGTTCATATATATGAATTATTTCGTATATACATTACATCAGTTCATTCCTCACGGGAAGATATGAGCTCAATAAATTGACCTCGCCTCCAATGTGTGGCTTCATAGCTCAGTTGGTAGAGCATCGCACCGGTATCGCGGAGGTCACGGGTTCGAATCCCGTTGAAGCCGTGACTTTTTTCAGGCTTCTTCTTTCCGTAACAGAAGCGATTTGGAAAAACATTTTATCGAAAAGTTAAACGCTAAAAGATTCTTTAAAAACATTTAAAAATTCTAAAAAGCAGACGACGTTTCGGCGTTACTCTACGCCATTATCAAGTCAGGATGATAAAAGTAGAAACGAGAATATATAACGACGTAAAATAACTAACAAAGTTACTGGAAATCGCTACTTCAAACCAGCTGTTCCAATTCAACGGTGAACTTTTTGAGCAAACAGATGGTGTAGCCATGGGCTCGCCACTTGGCCCACTACTGGCCAGTGTTTTCATGTGCTATATAGAGAACCAACTGGAACAAAAGAACATGATCCCGTCTTTTTATCGAAGATATGTTGATGACACTCTGGTCAAAATGCCCAATGCAGAATCAGCCACAGACTTCCTCCAAGTACTTAACAGCGTCCATCCTAGCTTATCTTTTACCATGGAACTTGAACACGAAGGCTCCATTCCATTCCTCGGCACAGTAATTACAAGATGTGGCAACACACTTAAAACAGAAGTGTACAGAAAACCGTTGGCTGTGCTAACTGCTGGCTACAAAGGCCTTTTTTTTTTGAAATTGTTAAAATAAAGTTAATGTTGTTGTTGTTAAACCAACTGACACGGGACTTCTTCATCAAAGCCACGTTGATAACAGGTACAAAAAAGGCCTAGTTAACACGATGGTCGATCGGACGTATCGTCTATCTTCTACTGAAGCCTTTACAAAAGAATGTGACAGGTTACGTACCACGTTTTCAAAATTTGCGCTACCGCAACACATTGGTCAATTCCACAATGCGTAGATTCATGCAAGAAACCTGACAGAGCGCCGCACGCCGTGACTTCTTCAGAACCATCAGTTTACATTAAATTACCTTTTAAAGATCAGCGATCAGCGGATCGCGTCCGCAATGAAATTAATTCTCTGGAATCCATGATCAACGTCAACGTTAAACCCGTCTTCACCAGCAGAAAATTATCGCAAACTTTGAGTGTAAAGAAAAAGAAGCCTCCGATAGTCAACACGCAATCCGTTGTTTATTCATTCCAATGTGATTTTTGCGATGAAAATTATGTCGGTTTTACTGCCCGACGCTTACACCAACGTATTAGTGAACAACGCTATTCTGCTATCGGTAAACACCTCGAAACAAAACATGACAATAAAATTGAGCAAAGATCGATCGCCTTTTTAAAGTCCTAAAAAAGATCGAACTGATTCTTGTCTTCGATCGAACTGAGCTTTTGTTTCGATCGAAACAACCTTCAATCGAAACGACCGGATTCCCTCGCTACTGATGGCTTCTTTTCACCCGTCTAATTCATTACAGCAGTAGCACTCACTTAGGTTTTGAAGTAAAACGCGGATGCACTTTCCACACGAACACCTACAACAAAGACAAGAAGGTATTAAAGTCAATTCTTCTCCATGTAACCGATTTTCACGGCGAATGCGTACGGTGGCCCACAACTGTCACGGCAATAACAAATACCTCACGGCAAAACCAAAAGTGTCACGGCGAAGCAGTTGTCCGTTTCGTAAACGGTCGATGCCATTTTGGCGACACTTAGAAATTTTTTCTAACTGTAAACTAATTTTTCTCTACTAAATTAAAGAAAAAGGAAAATTTGCAAGTACCAACTAGTATCGAACCCAGAACCTCTGTTTCCTGACATCCCTCTTATACCACTACACTACCAGGTTCATCCGCAAAATTTAATTATAAAATGTGACTTTCTTAAATATTAATGATAGAGCTGCCCCAACCTACAAATGAAAGCTAACCGCAAGCAAACCAGTGTGAATATGAAGAATTAAGCATTTGGTGAGTGCGTTTAACTCCATCAACAAATTCTAACCAGTTTCTACCTTGTCCAGGCCTAAACTGAATCAGATACGGTATGGCATCTTCCATTCCGAAAGGCTTGGTTACCAATTATGGCATCGACCGTTAAAAATGGCATCGACCGTTTACGAAACGGAAATCAGCCACGGCGAAATCAAATTCCCCACGGCAAAACCAAAAGTGTCACAGCGAAATCAAATTCCCCACGGCAAAACCAAAATACTCACGGCAAAAGCAAAAAGCTCACGGCAAAACCAAAAAGCTCACGGCAAAACCAAAAAGCTCACGGCAAAACCAAAAAACTCACGGCAAAACCAAAAAAGCTCACGGCAAAACCAAAAAGCTCACGGCAAAACCAAAAAGCTCACGGCAAAACCAGAAACTCACGGCAAAACCAAAAAACTCACGGCAAAACCAAAAAAGCTCACGGCAAAACCAAAAAGCTCACGGCAAAACCAAAAAGCTCACGGCAAAACCAAAAAACTCACGGCAAAACCAAAACGCTCAAGAAAGGTGTTGTATCTGTGGGTCCTGGACACTAATTGTGCGCGCAAAGAGTGGTAGGGTTAAATCCAACATGGCTGCGTTGGCTGCGTCCACGTGAGTTCCAAGATGTTTTGCTCAAACTGTGGCGCTGAGACGGTTCTAACGGCAAACTTTTGTACCAGATGTGGTCAAGGTAACATGTTGCAAGTTTATTTTATGTACATAACGATGGGAGAATTGATGAATATGTTAAATTAAACGTCTTTACCTTCGCATTCAAGGATTTGCTTCGACCTCGTCCGCTCATCAGTCACGAATATCAGAGGATGTAAAAGGTAACAACCTATATTAAAGTCATACTTGTTTGCCACAAGATACATGGAAGACATGACGGAAGAGTCGTCTTCATGAATCGTTATATAGCTGTATTAAAGTGGTACTGTAGTATTTTGGATGGAAATTGAAGAAACGTTTTCACGTTAATGATTACTGAAGTAGTTCAGAATTGTGAGTCATGCTTGTAAAATTGTCCTGTATGCGTGCGATCGACGTTTAAAGTCTGCAGGCGTGTGGCACTGGCAAAATGCATGTTAGTCGCAGGTATACCAAAAGCGCAGCCAGGGGGGTCCTAGGGTGCCCGTGACCCCCCTTTTGTAAGCCTTTTTGTAAGCAAACAACCTAAAATATTCAGGTGACAATCTGGTGAGTACCCTCTGTATGACTCAGTGTGACCCCCCCCCCCCCCCCCCTTTAAAAAATCCTGGCTACGCACATGTATACTGATGCTTCTTAACAAGTGTGTTATTAAGTATTAGCTCCACCAAACGCAATCCACTGTCGCGAATGCCCCCATAAATTGTCGTCCACGATAAACTCACAATTGAGATTCCACTCACTTTTAATCGCAAAGAATCCCTAGTCACGCTGGTCACGGTATACGAATAATCCCTAGTGTCGTAGTAACAGAACAACACCTACGATCTACGAGTACAGTATCAATTTTCTCTCGAAATTCCAAAAAGGGCCTGTAAATCATCGGTCAATTAATAAATGATAATACCTCGTTCCCGACACCACCATGACAGGGTAGATTGTAACAGTTGAGAAGTGTTATGTTTACATGTATGAACAGCCAACCACACCTCCCTCCCCATAGAGTTCCTCCACTTGCTGGACAGTCATTGTATTTGTGGTGTAAACAAAATTACAACAACAATGAAGACAAATTTTCGTAATCTCTCTGAACATGAAAATTGATTGTCAAGTGAAACATTTTGGTTATAATGTGACCATGCAAGTACTCTCGACTGAATTTATTACCTTATAATCTTTTTAACAGCTAAGGCCAAAAAGACCGCACAAGATAAACAAGCCGTAACAAAAGAGAACAGTGGTAAGTAGCTAAAACTGCTGTTTTGTTTTAAATATGCCCATAAGCATTTGTTCTTTGGCAAAGAAATTCTCAGCTCCCAAGACCATGCTAACTCTATAGTTTTTACAGCTCCGTTCATTTATTCCTGGGACCGCAAAAACATAGCGATTGTAATTTTTTTTATTTTTTAAGTATGTCTTAACTATAAACAAGGAAATCGTCAAAAGACTGATATTTTCTTCTGAAATCTCCAAGTATGTGACACTGTATTAATACTTATACCCAGGTCCTACTGCTACCTTAGCAAAGAAAAAGGGTTATAATGCCTGGACAAAGGAAGAAAAAGACGCAGTTTTCAAGTACCTTGGAGCTTTCGTAAAAAACAAGAAACTTCCAGGAAAACGTGACTGCGACAACTGTATAAAGCAAAGTGAAGGAGTGCTGGTCAATAGAGATTGGGCAACTGTGAAAAATTGTGTGAAGAATATTATTTCACGAGCGAAAGCTTTACAAGAAAAAAACACCTGAACTTAATCGGAACTGCTGTTTCCAGTAATTTACATTTAGCTCGGTGTTTTGATATTAAATGACTTAGGTCTGGATCTGTAAGTGTAGAATAAGAGGCGTCGCGTCTTTGTCATCATTGGTAACCTTAGTTTTAACACATAAGTTAAGTTGTGAGTGTTCGCATTAGATTCAACTGAGTTCCCTTAATAGTTACTCTCCGAGTTTTCAGGTAAACCTAAATCAGTTTAACTTACTGAATTCCGAGAGTCAAAGTAATTCCACTGATTAATGTGAACTTGAAGATAAAAGAAATGACTGCAAAACCTGTATAAAACAGTGGAGGAGTGCTACTGTAGAAAATTGCGTAAAGAGTATTATTTCACAAACAAAAGACTAGACTTAATAGGAACTTGTTACGCTTCCTGTGAGTTACATTGGACTAATTGAGGCGGCCTTTTCACGTGAAAAATAAGTGCTAGCTAACAGAGGTTGGATTTTTGTGAAAAATTGTCTAAAGGATATTGTTTCACACGCAAAATTGTTGCAAGAAGAACATGCAGACTTAATCGGAACTTATTACTTTTCCTGTAAGTTGCATTTAGCTAATTGAGGCGAACATAAATGCTGGTCATCAGAGATTGGACAGTTGTGAAAAACAGACCTTTTTCGCTTGTACATTTTGTTTTCTTAATACAGATCATGTGATGATACTCAGGAGATTTGATCCCTTGTCTTGTTCATTAGAGAAGAGTACATGCAAGCATGAATATGTCTGCATGTACTCTTTTTAATGAACAAGAAAAAAGATCAAATCTCCTGAGTATCATCACATGATCTGTATATATTGGGAAAACAAAATACAAGCGAAAAAGGTCTATTGTGTGGAGAATAAGGAGCTTAAGCAAAACACGTCGGCGACGGCAACGAAAGCACCACCAAACAAAAGGTTTAATGAGCAGAACAATAGCTGTGCACGTGCGTTATAAATCTTTGTACATTTCTTTGCCGTCCTGTACAAAACAAGAACGTGAAATGACCAAGTTCTGCGTCGTCTACGAAATGCGGACGACGACGGCTAATTTTTCGTATTTCCATTTAGAATTGACGCTGCCATTGCATATTTAGTTTAAGCACGATTTTGGAGCCATTGGCGAACAGAACAGATCTAGACAAGCGCGAATTTCGCTAGTAAAATATAAATTCATTTTTGACTTGGCGTCGTCCTCGTCTTCGTTGCCGTCGTTGCTTAAGCTCCCTAATATTATTTCACAAGCAAAATTATTGCAAAAAAAAACAAAAACAAAAGACACCGAAACCTAATCAGAAGTGGTTTCTTTTCTCTTAAGAGTTGCATTCAGCTAATTGAGGCGAATTTTAAAAGAAAATAAATGCCGGTCAACAGAGATTGGACAGTAGTTGCGAAAAATTGTGTGGAAAATACTTTTCACAAACAAAATTATTGCGAGGAAAATTAACACCGAAACGTGGTCGGAACTTGTTACTTTTCCTGTGAGTTACATTCAACTAATTGAGGCAAACTTTTAGGAGGGAAAATAAATGCTGGTCATCCGAGATTGGACAAATTGCCAAAAAAAGAGAATGGACAGTTGCGAAAGTTGTGTGAAGAATATTATTGCAACAACAACACCTAAACTTAATCGGAACTTGTTACTTATATCCTGAGAGTAACATTCCAACTAATTGAAACGAGCTTTCAAGAAGGAAAAAGTGCTGATCATCAGAGATCGGAAAGTTGTGAAAAATTGTGTAGCATATTATTTCACAAGCAAAATTATTGCAAAAAAAAACACCTAAACTTAATCGGAACTTGTTACTTTTCCTGTGAGTTACATTCGACTAACTGAGATGAACGTTTCAGAGAGAAAATAAATGCTGGTCATCAAAGATTGGACAGTTACGAAAAATTGTGTGGAGAATATTACTTCACAAGCAAAATAATTGCAAGAAAAAAACACCTAGATCGGAACTTGTACTTTTCTTGTGAGTTGCATTCGGCTAATGGAGGATAGCTTTTAAGAGGGAAGACGTTCAAGGTGTGGCCAATAGACATTGGACAAAGCTCCTCTTTATGTTTTACTGTAAATTGTCCGTTTCCTGTGAGTTACATTCAGCTAATTGAGGCGAGCTTTTAAGAAAAAACCAAATGCTGGCCAACAAAGATTGGACAGTTGTGACCAATTAAGAAGATTCGGCTCAGTCGAGCCACTTTTTTGAAAGAAAGAACTATTATAAATAAAAATTTGGGGGTAGAATAAAAGGAGTTGTCTGTTTGTTACCGTTTTTGTTAACCTTAAGTTTTAATACATAAGTTACATTTGTTAATATTAGACGTATAAGGTGTGGCCAATGTCTCCTCGTTATGTTTTACTGTACGTTTTCCGTTTCCTGCGAGTTACATTCATGCTGGCCAACAAAGATTGGACAGTTGTGACCAATTCGGCTCAGTCGGGCCACTTTTTTGAAAGGAAGAATTATTATAAATAATTTGTGGGGGTAGAATAAAAGGAGTTTTCTGTTTGTTATCATTTTTGTTAACCTTTGGTTTGATACATAAGTTTAATTTGCTCAAGATTAGATTTAAATGAGGTCCTGTGTAATATGTCACTGAGTTATAAGCTTGCCTGTAACGTGATTCACCACAGCAATAGCACATTAAACAAAGTTGAAGACTTAAGTTTTCGTGTTGTTCCTTCTGTTGTTGCGTTAGCGTTAGCGTTAGCTTTTTCTGTCGCGGATTGAAGAATCTTGTCTTTTTCGCTGCTGCGAATGAAGCAACGTCAATTCGATGCCAGCGTAGCTGCTTACTCTCAGTCATAGAAATTTAGAAAACAGGCAAAATGTAAAATGGTGTTGTTCCTGCACAAGTGTTATATAACCGTCAGCCATCACCGTGAAGTAGTGAGTGTTTAGGAGATAATGACGACTCTTAAATCTAATTTTGGCAGTAAACTGAAGACCGCTACTCTTTGTCTCACAATCCAGCAATCTTTGCTACAAAATACATTTTCGAGTCCCAGCAATGTAGAACTGCATAAGTGAAATACGGCTTCTTCCAGTGATAATTTACACGAGTACGAAGTGATACTGCTGGTCAATAGGAAGAGGAGGCATCTTTGTGAATGGGGGAGCAAAAATTACACCTGGCGAGTGGATTAAATTCAGTTTCCCCACATTGCAATGACATTACCATAACATTGAGTATTTCACTCCACAATTAAGGATTTTCAATTTTTTATGATATAATGGCTTTGGATATTAAAGCAACGCTGATTACTACCTAGAAAGCTTAACGGGACAACGACATGATAGAGTCAAAGAATTGCAACCGTGGACAGCTGTTTCGACCTGGGCCGTGGATCTTTTTAGATCCGATATGCTGCTCATTTATAACGTGGTTTTGGTCTTGTGTTTTCTACGGGATGTCTGTCCGTAGTCCCCTTAACGTGATAACGACATGATATTCTAGTTTTTCGCCTATTGTTTGAGGTCACGCGTTTTGCATGTGATATTGGGCAATCCGCAAACATTTGGATTTGAGTCAGATCATCTCAGGTCGTTACCATGTGCATTAAGTAGACGATCGGTCAGCCAGTCGGCTGCTCAGTTTACTTTTCGCTGCTGCACCGTGCTGACGAGACCCAACCAGGTCGAAACACCTGTCCACAGTTGCAGTTCCTGGCTTTCAGTTTGGGGTGAATAGGGGTACGTTATGTTAATCCTCTGATCCGTGCCTTTTTTTCGCCAAATCCGTTGATCCGCCAATATTCTCGTTCAAATCCCGAGCCACAACCTCATCCGAAAACAGAAGTGTAAAAGCTCACAGTTAGACTGGTAAATGCGAATGCCATTGTTATAAATTTCTCACAAATAGTAAAGAAGGCAACATGTTCGATGACTATAACACAGTACAATTCCAATAGCAATCTCACACCTGAGTTTAAATGAACCTCATTCGAAAAAATAAATAATTTGGATGAAATATTTAACATACCGACCCGGGCTGACGAAAGATCTATGATCCAAACCTCATTTAGGACCCACTATCAGAAAGAAATTCAAGACAGGCAAGATCCGAAATCCGCGCCAAAATTCACAGCTGATCCACGTGGCAAAATCCACAAATCCGCTCGATTATCGCAAAAATTCACAATCCGTGCGCTTTTTAATGCCAAATCTGTCGATCCGGAAACCTATTCACCCCCTCCTATCATGTCGTAGTTCCGTTAAGCTTTCTACCTAGTTATCAGTCTTGCTTCATTGTTATGTTTCTATTTTTGGCTGATCGTCAGATCATTCACAGATCCTGCGTTTTCCGGGAACATTTTTGTTTACGGTCCCTTGGATCATTGTATTTAGTTTTTCTACGGATATTCGCTTGTTTTGCGTGTGATATTATACATTACAATGCACCTCACTCTTTTTCCACTAGCTATAATAGCAGTCGGTGTCCCCCGAGTGCAAAAATGCCTTGGATGAGATAGGAACGATTCTTGATAATCCATTTTGACAGTAAACTAGACTGCCACTGTTTGTCTCACAATTCAATCTTATCTATAAAATACATTTTCGAGTTCCAACAATGTAGAACAACATAAGCAGTCCCCACAGTAACATTGAGTATTTGTCCCCACAGTTAAGGATTTACAATTTTTATGATATAATGGCTTTGGATATTCGCTTGTTGGAAGTACATTAAAATGCACCTCACTCTTTTTGTACTAGCTATAATAGAAGTCGGTGTCCCCAAAGTGCAGGTGGCGAAACATGAACCCCACAAGTACGCCTTTGTAAGTAAGTAAGTGAGTGAGTGAGTGAGTGAGTGAGTGAGTGAGTGAGTGAGTGAGTGAGTGAGTGAGTGAGTGAGTGAGTGAGTGAGTGAGTGAGTGAGTGAGTGAGTGAGTGAGTGAGTGAGTGAGTGAGTGAGTGAGTGAGTGAGTGAGTGAGTGAGTGAGTGAGTGAGTGAGTGAGTGAGTGAGTGAGTGAGTGAGTGAGTGAGTGAGTGAGTGAGTGAGTGAGTGAGTGAGTGAGTGAGTGAGTGAGTGAGTGAGTGAGTGAGTGAGTGAGTGAGTGAGTGAGTGAGTGAGTGAGTGAGTGAGTGAGTGAGTGAGTGAGTGAGTGAGTGAGTGAGTGAGTGAGTGAGTGAGTGAGTGAGTGAGTGAGTGAGTGAGTGAGTGAGTGAGTGAGTGAGTGAGTGAGTGAGTGAGTGAGTGAGTGAGTGAGTGAGTGAGTGAGTGAGTGAGTGAGTGAGTGAGTGAGTGAGTGAGTGAGTGAGTGAGTGAGTGAGTGAGTGAGTGAGTGAGTGAGTGAGTGAGTGAGTGAGTGAGTGAGTGAGTGAGTGAGTGAGTGAGTGAGTGAGTGAGTGAGTGAGTGAGTGAGTGAGTGAGTGAGTGAGTGAGTGAGTGAGTGAGTGAGTGAGTGAGTGAGTGAGTGAGTGAGTGAGTGAGTGAGTGAGTGAGTGAGTGAGTGAGTGAGTGAGTGAGTGAGTGAGTGAGTGAGTGAGTGAGTGAGTGAGTGAGTGAGTGAGTGAGTGAGTGAGTGAGTGAGTGAGTGAGTGAGTGAGTGAGTGAGTGAGTGAGTGAGTGAGTGAGTGAGTGAGTGAGTGAGTGAGTGAGTGAGTGAGTGAGTGAGTGAGTGAGTGAGTGAGTGAGTGAGTGAGTGAGTGAGTGAGTGAGTGAGTGAGTGAGTGAGTGAGTGAGTGAGTGAGTGAGTGAGTGAGTGAGTGAGTGAGTGAGTGAGTGAGTGAGTGAGTGAGTGAGTGAGTGAGTGAGTGAGTGAGTGAGTGAGTGAGTGAGTGAGTGAGTGAGTGAGTGAGTGAGTGAGTGAGTGAGTGAGTGAGTGAGTGAGTGAGTGAGTGAGTGAGTGAGTGAGTGAGTGAGTGAGTGAGTGAGTGAGTGAGTGAGTGAGTGAGTGAGTGAGTGAGTGAGTGAGTGAGTGAGTGAGTGAGTGAGTGAGTGAGTGAGTGAGTGAGTGAGTGAGTGAGTGAGTGAGTGAGTGAGTGAGTGAGTGAGTGAGTGAGTGAGTGAGTGAGTGAGTGAGTGAGTGAGTGAGTGAGTGAGTGAGTGAGTGAGTGAGTGAGTGAGTGAGTGAGTGAGTGAGTGAGTGAGTGAGTGAGTGAGTGAGTGAGTGAGTGAGTGAGTGAGTGAGTGAGTGAGTGAGTGAGTGAGTGAGTGAGTGAGTGAGTGAGTGAGTGAGTGAGTGAGTGAGTGAGTGAGTGAGTGAGTGAGTGAGTGAGTGAGTGAGTGAGTGAGTGAGTGAGTGAGTGAGTGAGTGAGTGAGTGAGTGAGTGAGTGAGTGAGTGAGTGAGTGAGTGAGTGAGTGAGTGAGTGAGTGAGTGAGTGAGTGAGTGAGTGAGTGAGTGAGTGAGTGAGTGAGTGAGTGAGTGAGTGAGTGAGTGAGTGAGTGAGTGAGTGAGTGAGTGAGTGAGTGAGTGAGTGAGTGAGTGAGTGAGTGAGTGAGTGAGTGAGTGAGTGAGTGAGTGAGTGAGTGAGTGAGTGAGTGAGTGAGTGAGTGAGTGAGTGAGTGAGTGAGTGAGTGAGTGAGTGATCGTTGCCCCCAACGCTCATGGATGTTACGTAACATCCATGAGCAAAAAGGAGTATCTGACTACATTCTTTGCATAGCGCGAGTTTAGCGTGACTAGTAATCGGAGAATTTTGTTTACGTCTAATGAAAAAATACCTTGACCTTTCAATATAAATTTTACATATGGGTTTTTGACGAGCACTATGGTTAAGTTTTAACTTTTTTTCCCCAGCAAATTCCACCATTGCTTCTGGCGAACTATACACGATCTTACATTTGTCACCGTCAGCGTATTCCATGGCCAGACGTAATACCTTTTTAGCGCATTGAATATTGCCTTTGAAAGTGAACAGAAACAATGCAAAAACATTCCAGATTACAAAATGTTCTGTTTTGCACGCAAAACGAAAATACAGCTTAACTCTGG
>CAXHUQ010000730.1:25000-55000 GCA_964020085.1 Micromussa lordhowensis | reverse complement strand
TCACCATTGTCAATATACTTTATCAAAATTCTTACTTCGCTGTAAAATATAACAAAAAACACCATCTTACATTTCAATTGAATGCAATTTGTAGCGACTACTCAGTGCGGATGAGTGGGCTAACTTCGTGTTGACCTAGTTTCGAAACAGAACAATATTAAATTCCATAATTATGTACCCAAGATCTGAGTAGTCTCTCTGCACATTGCATTGTACCAGCTCCTTCATTGTAGGGCTTGATGGTTTATTATTATCTCTTTGATGTTTTCCTATCTTAGTAAACTATTATTTTTCAAGTTTCCTTCCATTTAAAGGTGATTTTGTACGTGGCCAAAACAATAGCCCATTGCAGAAACGTGAGAGGACTGGGAAAGAGTGTGGTTGTTTTCCGTTTGTTTGAAAAACTAAAATATTCAAATGAAAGATCAACTTAATTTGAGAGTCTTAAGCAAGAATAGAAGTATTTAGAGGAGGAAGCTGGCAAAATGGTAGCTCTTCAAATATCACTTAAAATAGAGAGTTTGTATGGATTGGGTAGACAGGCCAAAAAATTGCAAGGGTTTGTATGGAATTTTGCAACTTTTGCAAGGCTCCCATTTGGACAATTTTCCGCTGAAAACTCTCAAACTTGACTGGGTAGCTTTTCATCCAGTAACATTTCAGTTCAGTTGAAATGTTTAGATTTTCAATCTAATCAATATATGAAACTCGTCCCAGTCTTCTCACGTTTCTACAATGGGCTATTCAAAACACCGTGACTTAGCAAGACTCCTAGGACTAAAAGCCCTTGTCAGTGTCCGACTCGGCTAAATTAAACTCCAGCTGTAATGACCTGTGCATGCAGTAATCGACAGGAAACATTAAATAGTAATATAACAGGGGCACCCAACAGATCGTTTCGGTACATTGTAAATTATGTGTTCGGAAGGCCTTTAATCCCCTCTTGATTTTCTTAAGGGAATTTCGTGATATGAGAAATTTAATGTCTGTTGTTTTCGGATTGTTAAAAAACTTTGGGTTCCGAAAAAAGGTCAGCTATCATTTTCGGAAAGGCGATAAGACCTAAGGTTTTCGGGAAATGGACAAAAAAGCCCTAAAAAATTCTAGAATACTCAAGTTCCCCCAGAATAAGGGAACTGATAACTTTATTTTTTTAGTGCAACCTCATGCTTACTGTGAAATTAGGCTACCTAGGTTCTTAATCAGGTTCTTAATTTTTGCTTAAAACAAAACAAACTTGCACTCATGGCTGTAGACTAGCATTTATATATTGAATCATTCACAGTACAGTATTGTGGTCTTATAACACTCCCAGTGTTCTGGCTAGTTTTTATTACCTTTTCTTGCATCGCACATGATGTCCTGAATTGTATTTGAAAAAGATCTACATTTTGAAAATAGGACCCTGCAATGAAATTTTAGCCTACAATGGTTCCTATTTGTGATGGTGCTTAACTGGGAAATTTTAGCTTATCAGGGTCTTGCAATATGCAGGTTTTTACTGTATTAACCGTTCATACATGTAATTTTTACCTTTGCTCTAGGAATGCTATCTCTGTTGCACTTTGTACACACAACTGGATATTCTGGGCATTCTGTCTCATGGTGCAACTGGAAAAATACAGCATGTCAATAGATTACCTTTCTAACAAACATAAAGGTAATGACATGCTGTGACAGTGTTTATTGAAGGATTACATGTTATGATCAATTCGTTTTGACTAGTAGATTTACCAGTAATGTTAAGTTCTCAAATATAAGGCAAATGTACATGTGAGGCAAAAAAACTGAAGCAAAACAAGGGCTTGAGGATGATTACAGTTACTTACTGCGCCTTTCAACAACATTCAGACTCTAAAATTCAAAGCTCAACCAACATGCATTTTTCACTACCGTCAATCATATGTTCGGTGTGTCTCTCCCAGCTTCTGACTTCTGCTGAGCAATGTTTCGTTGTCTGAACTGTGGCCAACACATTGATTACTGCACACTCAGCAGTTGTCAGAAGCCAAACATTTGATTGACAGTAGTGAAAAATGCATTTGTCATCTCTTCCAGTTTTACACATAACTGTGTTTGGCCACCTTAAATATACTATGTACCCTCATTCTATCATCAGAAGCTGTAAAACTGTAGGCAGTATTAAAGATTAACTTTCTAAATTGCTTCAAAACGAAAACTTAACTGTTTTTCACTCAAAATACAATACTTTTTCACAGCTTGACAATTGCTACAGCATATGCAGAATAATTCCAACTCAGTTACAGTGTGCAAAGAAAGTCCTCCCTGGTAGCCCAGGCTAATTGATTTTCTAGTTGGGCTAATGGATGCTGTCTGTAATTTGCAAGTGGAAGTTTTTGAGAAAATTATAGGGCTTGTGAAAGTACTTTTTGGGCTTGTTCAGTACATTATAGCTAGAGCTTGCCCAAAGGGTAAAGACAAAAAAATTGGTTTACTTAGCACCCTGAGTTATTCAGTGGTCTCCAGGACAATAAATTAATGTCCTGCAAGTCCTCCTCTTTGCTAATAAAGTGAGTACTGCTGTTTTTGTCAAAGACATAAAAGATTAACCAATTTACTTGTCTGTGCGTATAATAAAACTGTCCAGCTGTATAATTTTTGTTTTGTGACCTAAAATGGAAACATGATCAGTTACATGTATCAGCATGTGTTCAAAACAAATACTTAGCCATCATTGTTATACCACCTGTGGTTGCAAATTCTTGTTTTTAGCAAACTCACCACGAGTGTCTACTACCAGTCAAACCTCAAATTACATGTATTTTAAAATGCATCAAGGTTTAAACATGAAGTCATTGTGACCATGAACATCTCACAACTGAAATTAAAGTTATTCATAGCGCATATTTTGCATGAAAAGAGGACTTAGTCTTATGCTGGCCACTGAGGTGTCAAACAAGTGCTGCCAGTTCTACAGGCCTTCTGACAGGGTGCGCGGGTGCGGGACTGCACAATTTGGTCAAACCCGCACAATAACGCACAATTCCTAAAAATCCACAAAATCCCGCACAATAGTGAAATATCTAGTCAAAAATTTATTCAAAACAGGTATTTCTATCGAGTATTAAGATTTCTAGAATATTTTTAGACTATTTTGAAGCAATTTTTCAATTGCGCAATCCTGCACAATATCCCGCACAATCGAGTTTATGTCCCGCACAATTTGCCGCCAAAATCTCACACAATTTTAACCTTTTTTCTGCACCCTGTCAGAAGCCCTGGTTCTACATGTAGATTAGGGCCAACTATTCTTGCCTTGCACAAACTTTGAGCAGGTACATTTTACATGTATGATCATTTAAATTCCAACAATGTTTAAAGTTGTCTTTGTCCTTCCTTATACCCAAACAACTTAATTCCCTGGGATTTAATGGGCAGTGGCTCTTTGATGTTGGCATAAGGCTAGGGCCAAGGTGTTGATTCCTATAAAACCTTCTACCACATTAAAAAGAATAAGCAGTACAGTCTTGCTAAGAAACAAACTAGCTGCAAAAATTAAGAATTATCTGTGATTAATTCCAATTCGATCCTGGAATGCATGAGTATCTTTGAACAATTTCTTGTAAGCTCCTTTGTGCTCTGTGGGTAAAAAAAATTACATATTTACATTAACATATTATTCACATATTTTTTTAATTCAAGAAAATTGAAATTTTGTCCCACCTTCATCTTGTCAAGATTGATTTTCCTTTTGCAGAATCCACAGGTTTCCAGCCTACATTTGCATTCCTTTTCTAAGTGCTCAGTAAGGTCAGCTTTTTTCACTTGCATGCCACACTCAGGATGTACACAAGGTATTTTAAGGAACAGACAACTGCGTTCATGTGTTTCTGTGTTGAGACAAGAAATCATTGAGGTTTACAACTTGTAGACACTGTAACCAACTACTTTCATCAGATGAGTCATCCAATTAACAACTGAAATAACAGTGATGGGAAAAAAGAATTACAGCTCAAATAATAATTTTGTTGTTGTTGTTTAGAAAGGTCTGATTTGCTCAGACACTGAAGGTTTCATCAGCTCTTTGTGGTTGACAACTGGAGCTTCAAATAGAGGTGATCTCTTACCACGGAGAAAGGCTCTGTGCTCACAGAGTAGTAGCTTGACTCAGCAGTCATGATAAGGTTATATTTAAAGGAGACTAATAAAATTATATAATAGAAACTGAGTAGCATTATACTTTGTGATGACACAAACATGATCCCCAAAAATTATAGAAATGGTGATCTAATGTCAATAATTAACCACAAGGCTGTTGGTCTTGCTGTCTTGCGGCATGTTATGATACTACAAGCAGCCATACTGGTTAAAACAAGAACAGTGGTATAAATATGACATTTCATCTGAAAATGTTACTTGATGTTATGTGTTCACTACCCTCATTGTATATCACAAGTCATTTACCTTCACTTCTCCTTTCCATTTGCAACCATCATCCATGAATGTGCAGTGGACAACAAAGGCTTGTACTTCACGACGCATGAAGTTATCAGGAAAAACCTGAAGAGAAATGGACAAGAAACTATTAGTAAGAGAAGATGCCAAAAAAATTAATGGGCAATTCCAGAAAATAATTATCCATACCTATACCACAGATGGCTTTTAAGAATTCTGAGGGCAAGGGGTGGGGGAGGGGAGTTGTTTATACGATATATCCCAAAAACGAGGTAAAACCCAGCAGAATAAAATACAGGACGTTGTTCTAACACACTTAATCAAAATTGTGTGAAAAATTTGGAGTGTTTTTAACAAAGTTCACTCTTGAAAAAAAATACTAAATACCCCTTTTCCACTAAGCCTTTCAAATACATGTTTATAGTGAATATTGTTTACTACATCAATGCTTGCTACATCATTTTACCTAATAATAATTATTAACTCAGAGAAATGTCAAACCTCACTTGGACGAAATTCTAAATGCCCTTTTTCCACTAAGCCTTTCAAATACATGTTTATGGAGAATATTCTTTACTACATCAATGCTGGCTACATCATTTTACCTAATAATAATTATTAACTCAGAGAAATGCCAAACCTCATTTGGAAGAAATTCTGTCTGGTCCTGTAAACAGGTCATTTTGGAGGATCCATTTCTGAAAAAAAAAAAAATAAATAAATAAATAAGAAACTCAAGGGCTTAGAAATTATCCTGGGAGTTCAGACTTGACAACCCCAGATAAAGGGAAATTGGAAGGCCCATGGAAAAAATGGGGAGAGAATTTACAAAGACTACAAGGAAACTCTGCAAGGAATAGAAATCCAGTCAACAGTTAACTTCTGTCTTCAAATCAAAGTGGCTGTGAGCCACTGAACTTGGAGAAAAGGGTATTTGGGGGCACTTGAGCCTGCTGTACCTAATTATATAGCTAAATTTTCCTTAGCGAATTTCCAATGCGAATGTAGCACAGTGTGGAACGCTTGCTTACCGGGTGAGAGGTCATGAGTTCGATGCCTGGTGTGGACATCTGATTGATTTTTTCTTTTTTCATCATTTTTTTTTTTTCCTGTTAACCATTTACCGAAAGGTAGCGTTTGCCTTTCCGTTTCTTGTGTTAAAAAAAATCATCTGGAGCCTTAAATTATTTGTTTTGGTCGATTGCTTTCGAACTCAAAATATCAGGTAGGTTTGTGAAGGAAAAACTGTGCACAAAGACTTTCCCTGAATGGAATCGCTAAGGAAGAACCATAGTTTTTTCCTTGCTATGAAAAAATTGTTATGCCTTCCGTCCACCTCTATCTCTCGAAAATTATTAACTTGACATGCTGCAAGTAACTGTATAATGGCCTTAGACGGCTGATGTTCAAAAACCGGGGGACTACTATATGTAAGGTCGGGGATGCTCGTTGTCTCGGGTACAAATCAAGGATCATGGTCTCACTTAGGCTGTTGATGACAAAACATCACCATTTTAGCCGTCAAAGTATCTTTTAGGGTGCACTCGAAGAAGTAATATGAAAGAAACTCTCTCATTTAATTTCTGTTTTCAGGCTTGATATCCACTGATCTCTCGAGTACGCGAGTCAGGTGTACAAGTGTGCATGGGATCCTTTCTTAAACACTGGCTAGTAATCGAACCTATTCCGTTTTAAGTGGTAGCTTTCAGGGGTATATTGAAGTTCAAGCAACTGCATTCACATTAGTCTCCCTTAGGAGTTAAATTCAAATCTTCCGACGAGCAGCCTTTGCCTTTTCATATGGGAGCTCCCCCCAGGTTTCCAAATGTCTAACGGGAAGTGACGGAGTGAAGAAGTGATGGAGTGATGGAGTGAAATCGTGCCACCACTACAACTTGGAAAAAAATATAAATATTTTTTTTAAGTTAAAAATGGTAAACACGGGCAAAAACAGTAGGATAAAAATTATTAAATGTAAAGTGGAACCCTCTTTATATAGTCACCAATGGGCCATGAAAATTCATCTGTTTTAACAGGGTTGCTGTATTAACCAGCCAGGGTCAAATTTCGTGACTGGTCTAAACTGAGTGACATCTTAACAGATATATTACAATTACCAACTGCTCATTAGTACAAGTCTGGAATGCAGCTATAATTTAAAAAAATTGAAACTTGAATCATTTCACAGAAAATTAACAAAAGAAAGAATAAAAGGATTGTAAAGGTTGGGATTTCAGAAAGTGCCCATATTAATGGGGTGGCCACATTAACAGGGTTTCTTTATAAGACAGGGTACAGGCATTTTGCCTGCATGGACAAAAAAGAGTGGCTGTAATAACAAGAGGTCTGTATTAAAAGGACACTGTTAAAGACAGAGTTTCTTTGTGATCAGGTGGGTAAGGACATTACTTCATCACTTTATGGCACTAGCATTACCCATTAATTTTCCATTTTGATTCAGCAACTGAAGGTAATATTTCATTTCATAATTTTTCCCCAACAGGGGGTGGAGAGTCCTTTCATGAGGTCAAGAGAAAAGAAAACTAATTGTGATACCCACAGCAGAAGACACATAATTAGGGGTGCACTATAATTTCACTTTTGAGGGGAGTGTGGGCAAGGAACTCTTTCCTCAAAACATGTACATGATATTTTTTTTTTCTCACTATAACATCTTTTAGGACACACTGAATGGTATGAGTTAATTTTTCAGCAGTCATCACATGCATGATTTTTCTTTTGGTACTAATGTACTTGCAAGATTAGACCGTTCAAAGCCCTCTGTTTCCTCTTATTTTTTGAAATCGTTGATCGTGCAGATAGAATCATGAGAGACCTGGACGCCAGTGCACATCAGACTTGACTGGTTCTTCTATGCTCGCTTTGCTCACAGACCCCACCCCCCACCGCATGTGCTTTGAACTCGTTTCACCCACATTTCCTTTTGCATGCACATAAATAGAGAGGCTGCGAACAGTCTAGTGCAGGATATTCTTTTTCATTCTCAGAAGTCAAATGAATACTCTCATATAAACTGCATGGAGATGCACAATGGCTACAGTAAATCAAAAAGAAATTTACTTAGAGATTAGAGTTAACCTTCTTTTAAAATCTTGTAGAGGGGACCATGTTACAAGAAAATGACACAAAAACAACTGACCATGCATCAAAAAGAACTACACAATGCTACTTACTGAAATAAATTAGCAAGACAACTGCTGCAATAGAAGTGTCCACAGCCAGTTTGCATTGCTTCTCTTAAAAGTAGACCACAGGAGCTACACATATACTTCGGACCAATTCTTTCCTGCTCGGAAATGGCTAAAAGATATCCAGGCATTATCAACTCCGAAGGCTCGATTTAACACTTAATGACTGGTCATTAAGCGATTTGTTATATAGCAAAACAAAACAAAAGCAAATTTTGAAAAACGCGCTGAGATTCCAGCGACAACATCAGGCCACGTGCAACAGCGGTCAACATTTCGCGGGTAACAGTGAACTGTTTCCCGTTTGACGTCATAGTTTTCGCAATGTTGCCCGCTCATGGCACTTGGCGGGAAACAGTTTCATTGTTAGATGTCATGTGACCATGAACTAGCCAATGAATGGGCGCACTGTGGAGGGAAAAACGCCAGCTATATAACAAGATCATTTATTAAGCTTTCCTCTACGTCTGTTGAAATTTGGTCAAAGGTGGCCCTTGAAGCTCCTACAGGCACTGAGACAAAGGTACAACTTGTTAAACTAAACCACAGAAACACGAAAGATGCGCAAAAAGATAAGTTCTAACTTACAAACATCTCCATGAACAAGCAAAATCGTTTAGATGGTTTAAGATTATGTGCAAAGTAAGCAACTTTGTTATCAGCCCATTGCAGAAACGTGAGAGGACTGGGAAAGAATGTGGTTGTTTTTCGTTTGTTCGAAAAACTAAGATATTCCATCTATGCCAACTCTCCCGGATACAGACCACATCTCCCACTAACCCGTACGGGTCACCAAATCTCCCGGACGGCAGGAAAAAAGCGCATGAAATACATTTTTGAGACATATTTTGGCCGCTTTTTGGCTTTGTGGGGAAAAAATTGGATATTTGATGCATTTTTTCGAGATTTCATTGGCAAATCTAGGGCCAAAAAGGTAAAATTTGCTATCTCCCGGATTTCGATTTATTTAGGTTGGCATCTCTGATATAACAGATCAACTAAATTTGAGAGTCCTAAGCAAGATTAGAAGTATTTAGAAGAGGAAAATGGCAAAATGATAGCTTTTCAAATATCACTTAAAATAGAGGGTTTGTATGGATTGGGTAGACAGGCCAAAAAATTGCAAGGGTTTGTATGGAATTTTGCAACTTTTGCAAGGCTCCCGTTTGGACAATTTTCCACTGAAAACTCTCAAACTTGACTGGGTAGCTTTTCATTCAGCAACATTTCAGTTGAAATGTTTAGATTTTCAATCTAATCAATATAAGAAACTCGTCCCATTCCTCTCACGTTTCTGCAATGGGCTATTCACTTGCACAAATCCCATAATACCGTTCATCTTGGGGGTTATTTGCATTAAAACAATGGATATCTTGTTCACTGAAGCATGATACAGTCCCAAGAGTAAATAACATGTATTGTTTTTATGTAAAGAACCCTCCAAGACAGATTGCAGTATGGTATTGTGCAAGTAAGTTGTGTATGCAGACTGCACAAAGACAGTTCTGCGCAAACTCAATTCCCCGCGCGTGAGGAACTGGGAGTTACATCATGAAGCAAAGAAAACCCAGTCAGACATTTCGTGTCTTTTTTACATAAACTAACAATGAGCAAGACCACAGTTCCACTCGGGTTTGCTTGTGGTTAGGAAAGGAAAATGATATTTACTTGGTGTCGAAAACAGAAATCAGATTATATATTTTGGGCGACGCGACAATGTATGTATGGGTTATTGACCAAGTGTGAGGTCAAGATGGCTGGATATTGGCCGAGTTCTTTTTTTGCGTGTTTATGGACCGAGACGGAGTCGAGGTCCATAAACACGCAAAAAAAGAACGAGGCCAATATCAAGCCATCTTGACCGAACAAGCTTGGTCAATAAAGGATTTATTATGTGGGTTTTAGGGAAATTGTTCTTGCGGGACAAGGCGGGTAGTCCCGAGCGGGCAAGATGGAGCCATCTTGCCCGCTCGGGTAGCCAATCACAGCGCAGGATTTGATTCATCTTGCCCGCTCGCGGAGCTAGCCATATAATAATACATGTTATGGCTCTGTCAATTCCAAGCCCGCTCATTCCCACCCCGGGCTTATGACGCGGGCAGCAATTTTTTTTTTGGGATCACTTTCTTGTGGAGCTTAGAAACCAGGCTCGATTATTGCAATATGCAATTTTTGCGGTGCCCATGGCGGCTCCATACAAATCTCTATAAATATGGGTTAAAAAGTTTCTCCGCATATCTTGCATACGAAAAATTACTGTGACATGAAACTTGGCGAGAGTCTTTGCATATTTACCTTCTTTCTTTGCTCAGAATCTGGACGTTATCTATTGAATGGTTTTGATTTTTATTTTGAATGGCGTGACACTGAGAACCAGCAATTAGCACTCTAAGAGGCCGGGCACCAAAACCCTTATAGATACGACGAGCCCCCACGTCTTTTTTATATTGAAGTCAGAACTTTGTGCTTACATTTTTGACGTAGTCCCAGTTACATAGCATGTCAAAAGTTGTTATGCACTGATAACACTGAAAGTGGGGGTGACTAAAAATTAAACTTTAATAATTCTGTAGACTCATTTCTTAATAATTACATATTAGTTCCTGATTGGCTCCAATTAATTCAAGGATTGCATTAGGCAGCCTTAGCCCTTCCTGGCCCGTAACCAGGATTTTATCTGGGGGGTGCTAACGAGGTCAAAGTGGACCAAACTATCGAAATGTTTTTTTTTTCTGACCCGTTTATTTAGGGAAGTAGCAATAAATGAGAAATTGTATGTTTCTGTTGGCCATTTTGGGGGCTGACCCTGTACAAAACCTGGCAAAATACAAAAGGTGGTTATGTGTGCTAGTATAACTATGGGGCCGGTATTGTTTTTGTACAAGTTATCATATGCTGCGCATATGGTTTTTATCCCCTCTTCTTGTGGTATGTTTGCATATAATAATAATAATAATAATAATAATAATAATAATAATAATAATAATAATAATAATAATAATAACATAAGCTCGTTACGTCCATTATATATAAACACGTTATATATGAGCTCGTTACCTCGTTACGTCCATTTAGACAAGACTAGTTTCTTCTGGGGATCTTTTCGCCTCCAGACCATGGTTGGCAGTGTTATGACCGTGGCGGCTGGCCATGGTGTGTAATTCTACTCTTGACCATGGTACATATTGCCAACCAGGACCAAAACTTATTTAATTAAGGTGGTTTGATACAGTTTTTCCTAGCCGGCATACCTAGTATTTTCAATTTGCGTTTTAACAACCCTCCCTTGATCCGATCGATGTGAAATTTACACCGGTTGTTGAAAAAAGATTGAAGTTTAGTTTAGTTTGTTTTATAAGGTAATCGATATTTCCATGGAAACGATAAACCAAAAAAATGAAAATTGGTAAAGCACGAATTTTTTACGAACCAGATCTGTTATAGAAAAGCTGATGCCAATTTCTGAAATTACAATGTATGGCAAGGGGAATATGAAAGAATTAAAAAATTCTGTATGTTTGATTTCGAGTAAATCGCGAAAACATTTCAAACCATGATTTTTGTTTAATAGCTGAGTGAGTCACTGATATGTTCTTACCACATTTTGACGTCTTCTGTGATCTATTACTGAACAGGCGCACGGCAACATGGAGTCTATTTGTTGTATATAATAACAAAACAAACTACCACAGATAAAGCTTTTTTTTGTTTCAAAATCTTTCAATATAACCCGAAAGCCGGCCTCCGCCCACTTTGGCAAACACGAAATAAAGCCATTTGACGTAATCTCTTGTCTATACAAAATGAAGCAATCTCATTGGTTGCTATGCGTAGCAAAGAACTGTGATTGGTTCAGGAAAATCACGCCAGTGTCAAACTTGACTCAGGCGTCACTTCTCGTGGAATCACAGGGAGCACACAGTCTTGTTGAGTAGGAAGAGAGCAAATAAAGGAATGAAAAGAATGAATATAGTTTACCTTTGTCTTGTCTTGTTATTTCCTACGCTACCAGGGAAAAACTGCTGCTTATAAGTCCTGTGTAACACTATAGCGCTAAACTCGTACCTAGGTCTTTTCGCGCATTGCAAAATTGTTTTTGCTCAATGTATAAAAGTTGACAAGGGAGGGAACTCTTTGCCCAAACATTCTAAACACAATCCGAATATTCGCTCGAATCTCTAAGTTTCTTCGCTTCCACGAAACCAAACAAACATAAAATGAGGTCCAAAGATTTTTCTACAACTTGGCAGAATTTGTTTTCGAATACTTTCACGACAGTCGGAGAATGATTGCACCGTTGAACCGATACCAGTTGCGTCATCCAGCGCGCGCTCCAGTTCCCCTCCTCCCACCACAGGCAGCCCAGACGTACTGTTAGTGAGTACGAGAGCCGAATACGTAGGTGAAGTTGCAAGCAAAACTAACTGCAAAGGAGTCAAAATATTTATCAAATAGTTCAAAATAAATATTGTTTACCTTTAGCTGAATGCCTCCTTGTTCATTTGGCTGGTTTAAACGGCATTTTTTTGCTTTTTGCAATAAGAGGTATCTTCCACTATAAAAGAAGTAAAGCATCCAAGACAAAAGCATTTTATTTCAACGATCCACTTTTCATTGTAATTCTATAGGCTTTTGTCTTGGTTGTTTAAATTGCAACGTCTTTTCTCAGTTGTAAACATACCCTGAAGAAGTCGGGCCGTGCCTGACGAAATATTGGGAAATATATTACAGCTAACCCCAACCGTACGGTCAGCCTTTCTAAGTTCAGATTCTTCAAAACGTTTTGACATTTTGTGTTTCAAGCTGCTAATTTGACGCCAAAAATTGGGCCCCCCGTGTTCGGCAATTCGCTCTTCGATCGCTGTCGTCAGGTAGGAAAATAGTTGTGTTGTTTACAACAAAATATGCTGTTCCTCGTCAACTCAAAGACAGAATACTCGAGTTAAGCATTAGAAAAAGGCAAAGAAACTTTAGTATTGTCTTTATTTTTTGTTAGCTGCGAAGAAAAAGACTGTTGTCGAGTCGTTTCGGTAGGACAGCTCGGTTTGACTGCAGCTCGTACTGCAGGCACAGTCACAGTAGTGTTAAGCAAATCATTTTTTCGCAGTTGTTTTCTAGTTTTGAGTCAGGAGGTATAATAAAACACTTAATGACTGGCCCCCCGGGAAATAGTGAGTTTTGTTTCCCCTCGACCCTCAACATTGAGGTCTCGGGGAAACAACACTCGCTCTTTCCCATGGGACCAGTCATTAAGTGCTTATTGGAGCATAAGATAAGGGTTTCAATTATTCATCTCCCAATGTTTTGTTTTGTTTTTGTATTGCGCTTTAGAATCTGGTTTTCGTTCTGTAAGTTGTTTAAATGGAACATGAGGCAGTTGTTTTATTGTTTGCTTTTCCTCCTGTTCCAGCCTTGTAATGTGTACATGAACGTGTCTGCACTAAAAGGTTTCATTATTCTCTATATATATTGATGAAGTATGTCGTGCTTTTTCCCGATAATCCGAATAGAATATTTAATTCTTTAGTAGTTAAACACCACAGAAGCCCAGTGAGGCGTTTTATCATTAACATATTCAAGTTTTCTTCTGCAATCCGAAAATTATTTTATTTTCTCCAAAATAAGCGCTAGCACGTGTAAATTGTAGATAATATTGTAATTTTGTCCCTGAAAAGCCCTCTTTAGGGAATGTCATTAAAGTTTGTATTGTATTGTATTGTAAATTGACTTCGTTAAATGTGAGGGGCATAGACAACTTAAAGAAAAGGAAAATGATATTTACTTGGTGTCGAAAACAGAAATCAGATTTTATTTTCTTACAAGAAACTAACTCGGAAAAAGATTCAGAAACGTGTTGGAAAAATGAATGGGGGAAGTGAGATTATTATGGCTCATGACAGCTCCAATTCATGTGGGGTGGCAATTCTTGTTAAAAAGGGTGTTGATTGTACAATCCACTCCAAAATTCTTGACCCCTTGGGACGGTATGTCATACTAAAAGCTGAGATCAACGATAAAATCCATGTTTTTATTAACTTTATTAGCTTATGCTCCCAACAAAGACACAAATATCATTAACTTTCTTAACAACCTACTTACGACACCGCGAAAAAAAAACTTTGATGAAGAAAAAAACATTATTATAGGTGGAGATTTGAACTGCACTTTTAATGTATATATATAATCAAATCCATGATAAGAAAGGAGGTCTGTTAAATCCGAGAAAATCTGTTGTAATCACAATTGAAAATCTACAAGAAGAGTTCGATGTTGTTGATATATGGAGAGTCAAGAACCCTGAAAGAAAAACTTTACATGGAGCCAAATTACTGGCTGATTTCAAATACCTTACATGATCTAGTTAAAACATCAGATATAATTCCATCCATTTAAACAGATCATGCTGCAATTTCCCTGGAACGTGTAAATGATTCTAATTATATCAAAGGACCTGGTCTCTGGAAAATGAACTGTTCTCTATTGGATGACGAAGACTATGTTAATGATATCACAGAGAAGATACCAATTTGGTTAGCGGAAGGCCGTGAAGAATTGTCGGACAGTCGAACTGGTTGAAATACAATATAAAAGCACACACAATTCAGCATTCGAAAAGAAGAACAGGGAAGAGAAACGAAAGAGAACAAAATCTTCAAGAGGAATACGCTAAAGCGAAGTTTACTTTCGAAACAAACCCTGACGATCGAAATGCAAATATTCTAATTCTGCTATAGATACTTTGGAATTGTTTTATGAGGAAAAAGTCAAAGAAATAATCATCCGTGCACGAGACCGTTGGTACGAACACGGTGAGAAAAGTACGAAATATTTTTTTAATCTAGAAAAGAGAAATCATATCAAAAAGCGTATGAGAAAATTAAAGATCAATGGCTCGGTTACCACGGATCCATTTAATATCTTGTCCGAACAACGACGCTTTATTTATCAGCAGTTATTCATGAGTAGGAACAAGAACAATGAAGCGATCGAATCTTTCTTAAAAGATATATTAATTCCCAAACTTTCAGAAGAACGAAAGATGTCATGTGAAGGTAAAACCACTTCAGAAGAAAATGCCTTGCTTTTAGAATGTTTCCAAAATAACAAAACTCCTAGGAGCGATGGAATTCCCATCGAATTCTACAAAAAATTCTGGCCATTAATTAGTGAACCTTTTATCCAATGTACAAACGAATGCTTCGAAAAAGGCGATAACTGGCAACCAATCTCCCTTGTAAATGTAGACGCAAAAATTATGTCTAAAGCTATAGCCACTAGAATAAAAAATGTCCTGCCGAACATTATCCGTCACAATCAAACTGGTTTTATAGAAGATCGCTATATCGGTGAACAGTTCGATCAATTTTCGACATAATGGACTTTACAGCCAAACATGATATTCCCAGTTTATTGATCTTCATTGATTTCCGGAAGGCCTTTGATAATTTTCGTCAAAGATGTTGGCGAAACTGGTAAGCTCCGAACATAGTCCCGTCGATAAAAGAGACAAGTCTGTTAAGATTTTTCCTCGAGCAAAAAAACAATAGAATACGAAAACGCAGAACTGCGCTCAAACAGCAACCTTCCAGTAAGGTGCCCTCTTCATTATCTAGAGAAAAAGGATGACAAAGTCACTATCCTAGAAGGACAAGGTACATCACGCTACAAGCGAAACAAATGCCCATACCATGAAGGTGCTAATCACTGGACTAATGAATGCAGACTCTCAAAACCAGTACAAGAAAGGCGTGACACATTAAAAGAAAAGGGAGCGTGCTGGTCCTGCTTAAAACGGGGTCACAGAACTCAAGATTGTTGAGGCAAGAAACCATGTGGCATCAACGACTGCAAAAAGTTTCACCACAAAACACTACATGAAGAAAAACAGGACAAAAATCGCCAACTAACATTGTTTCCGCAAGCGGTACTGCAAGTGTATGAAATAACGAAATTGAAACATGCTTGCCCCAAATACAGAAGATACCTACAAAGAATGGATTCGCAAACGTCTTGTGGGACACGGGAGCGTCCGGCATTATGTGTTATCACAAACGCAAAAGCAAGAGCTGAAAACCTCAAGGGTATGAAAACGCAACGGTCAATTATCAAAGTAGGCGGAGAAAGTGAAACCGTGGACACCTTTAAGTAGAAGCTCACACTTATTGACAAGCAGGGCAAAACAGTCGTATTCAACGTTCACGGAATCGACAAGATAACCTCCCCCATTCCAGCAGTCGACATAAAGGGAATCTCTAAATTATTTCAAGACGTATACGAGGAAGAATTAATAAGGCCCACCGGAGAAGTTAATGCCTTAATAAGCTATGAATACGCAGACTTCCATCCCTTAAAGGAACAAAGTTCTGGACATCTACTTTTATTGAGAAATCAATTCGGTCGATGCGTAGGTGGAACACACCCAATTCTCAAGGGAATCAACGAAAAGTCCCCCATTGGAACTATGCTCGCCCATCCTGTCAAGATGGCAAAAAGCGAAGACTTTCAGTACAACATGGAGAATCTCGGGATACAATGCGGTAGATGCTCACTTGGTAGCAAAGCCTACACAATCAAGGAAGAAAAGGAATTAGCGTTAATTGAGAAAAATCTGAGCCACGACGCAAAAGAAAAATTCTAGACTGCAGAATACCCTTGAATCAGAGATCCTTTTGATCTCCCAGACAACAGAAGAGCAGCATTCGGCAAGCTAATATTAACCGAAAATTGACTTTCTAAAAATAAGAAACACGCTGAAATCTATCAACAACAAATACAGGACATGATAGATAGAGATGTAGCTCGAAAACTACCAAAAGAAGAATTGCAGAAATACAAAGGACCGACTCATTACATTTCACATCATGAAGTGCTAAAGCCTGACTCCAAATCTACACCAGTAAGAATTGTCTCAGCAACAGCAGTGCCAATTACATGGGTCATGTGCTAAACGAATACTGGGCTAAGGGACCCGACATTTTAAACACTCTACTAGGAATACTCATCAGATATAGAGAGAATGAAATAGCATTCATCGGTGACATCAAGAAAATGTATCACACAGTCAGAACAGGAGTGATAGAACAACACACGCACCGCTTCCTCTGGAGAGATATGGATATAACTAGAGAACCAGACACGTAAGTCATTCAGAGGGTTTCCCTTGGAGATAAGCCTTCTGGAACTATAGCAACTGTAGCACTACGAAAAACTGCAGAGATGGCTAAAGAAAATTACCCAAAAGCATCTGAACTACTCATAACTGAACAATACCTACATAGATGATATCATTAATAGCGTTGACAACGTTGAAACTGCCAAAAGCTCACGAACGAAATGGAAACCTTCTTCAGTAACGGAGACTTCAAAATAACAGAATGGATATATTCACATGACAATATTGCTCCAGACCAGGACCTTATACCAACAGACATGAAAACAGCACATGAGAAAGTACATGGTGTTGTATGGAATCCAATTACGGATAATTTCTACTTCAAAGTCAAGCTTAATGTCACACCCAAAAGCAAAAAACGACGCTCCAAACAAAATCAAGGGACGACTACTAACGCTTCCAAGACTCTAACGAAGAGGATGATCCTATCACAAGTAAATAGTGTTTATGATCCACTCGGATTAGCGAGTCCTCTGACCGTCAGGGCAAAGATTCTGATGAGACGATTGTGGATTCACAACCCAAAATTGGAATGGGATGACCCTATACCGGAAGACGATCACCAAAATTGGGCTAACATCTTCCAGGAGCTAAGTGAGATGGAAAAAAAATTAAATTCAATCGATGCACCAAACCTAAAGAAGCAACGGGAAATCCAATCCTCGTAAAATTCAGCGACGGATCTAATGATGCATATGGCGCATGTGCTTATGCTAGATGGTGACTTCGTAATGAAGACCACGAAACCAACTTCATCTTGTCCAAAAACCGCATAGTGCCTTCCAAGAAACTATCAATCGACCGGAGAGAGCTCTGTGGTGCAGTGTTGAACAAAAGATTGAAAACCACAATTACAGAACAATGCAGATCACATCGCTGACTCCCAAATCGTTCACTCCATGATCCAAAAAGAATCCTACGGATAATATCTTCGCCGCAGTGCGAGTAGGAGAGATCCAAGAGGGAACCAACGCGAAATACTGGTATTGGACCGCAAGCGAATTTAACTTAACTTTAGCTGATTTATTAACAAGAGGAAGTAAACCAAATGATATCGACATTTATAAACAGTAAATGGCAAAAGGGGGTTTCAGACTTCCTTGAACTACAGGAATCTGAATGGCCAATAACGAAAACATACTGGAAAAACAATCGCCATCAATACGATTAAACTGGAAGTATCTTCACCAGCCATCCAATCTAGCCCAAAAGACACACTTGCGTCGAGGATAAACATTGCTACGAGTTACAGCCCGAAGTTTGGCCATGTACAAGAAAGAACTGAAGCCAACATTGAAAATGCAACACGAATGCTAACAGCAAATGACATTGACAATGCTGAACGTTTCTGGATTCTTGAATCACAAACTTCGATGCTAAAGGACATCCAATCGGGTAAATATAAGCGGCTCTGCCCTCGCAAACGAGATGACGGAATTTACGTTGTCGGGGGACGTGCTAGAAGATGGATGGAAATGAGTTACCGGTATAACAAAAGCAAGATCATCTCACTACCATATGGGCATAGATTTTCACGTCTATATGCCGAGAACATACATTGTCGAGGTCATCTAGGAGTGCTATCAACTGCAAGCAAAATACGAGCAAAATTCTGGATCGTCAAGTTGCTGAAACAGGTAAAATCCATCAAATCAAACCGTGTGATATGCAAGAAATTGGACGAGAAATTAAACGAACAAATCATGGGAAAACTCCCGATTGTAAGATTAAAACCTGCCCCGGCATGGACCTACACAGAGCTTGATCTATTTGGACCATTTAAGATAAAAGATAGTTAAAAAACGGACAACTGGAAAGGCATATGGAATTATTTTCAACTGCCTCGGTACAAGAGCTGTCCATATAGATATTTCATCAAACTATAGTACAGAAAAATTCTTAATTAATAGTACTCCGAAGATTTGTATCTATAAGAGGCTATCCATCCAAGATCTAGTCAGACAATGGTTCTCAATTGGTAGCCGCAAGTGAAGAATTAAAGAAGATAGTCCCAAATTCAGACCAAAAGAGTTTACAGGAGTATGGATTTGTAGAAGGATTTCAATGGGTGTTCTCTTCAGCAGACGCACCTTGGCATAACGGTGTCTCAGAAGCGTTGATAAAATCAACGAAAAGAGCCATAACAGCAGCTATAGGTGAAAGCATTCTGACATTTTTTGAATTACAAACTGTGTGTTATGAGGCTGCAAACTTACTTAATGAGAGACCGATTGGACGACATCCAACTTCCCCGGATGACAAGTACTTGTGCCCTAACGATCTTCTCCTGGGACGATCCACATTTAAAATACCTAGTGGACCGTTTACATGCTCAGCCGATCCACGCCGTCGATTTGAACTCGTTCAAATGGTTACAGACAACTTTTGGAAGAAATGGACAAGAGATTATTTTCCAACCCTGTTAATACAGCAGAAATGGCATACGGTACGTAGAAACTTAAAATTGGGAGACGTTGTTCTTATCCAGGATTCCAGTCTGATCAGAAACCAGTGGAAACTGGGAAAGATATCACAGGCATTCGAAGGACAAGACGGCAAAGTACGCAAAGTCTAAGTACAGTTTAAAAACCCAAAACCTGTAGAACCGGTATTGAAATACAGCGGAAGAGGTTACGTCACAAATTAGAGACCAGTTAACAAGTTGGTTGTTCTGTTATCCAATGATGAAGATAGACTATCTGCATAACAACTTAAGCAACACTATTACTGTAAACGTAAATATTACTTTAAAACTCTACTTGGCGGGGGGAGTGTATCGTCAATGATTATGATTTCACATAATTACGCGCGCATAACATGTAGCAAACGATAATTGCTTAATAACTGTATCACTGACTCATTGACACAGAAACTTTGATCAGACATCATCTCAAGGCCATCGAGTAAATATTCTTTCGTATTTCTTTGTTATCTGAAGATCGTGAATAGACAGTTTTGTATTACTTTGCAGATTTCGAACTACATACTACGTATTGTATCGACTAATCATTGCTTCAATTATACGCTACGCTTCTGCTACCAAGCCGCGGAAGAAAGTTGCTTGAAACCGATAGCCTATTGAATATTGGTATACACCGATACAAAAAAGCATATGAGAAAATTAAAGATCAATGGCTCGGTTACCACGGATCCATTTAATATCTTATCCGAACAACGACGTTTTATTTATCAGCAGTTATTAATGAGTAGGAACAAGAACAATGAAGCGATCGAATCTTTCTTAAAAGATATATTTATTCCCAAACTTTCAGAAGAACAAAAGATGTCATGTGAAGGTAAAACCACTTCAAAACTAAAAAAAAACTCCTGGGAGCGATGAAATTCCCATCGAATTCTAAAAAAAATTCTGGCCATTAATTAGTGAACCTTTTATCCAATGTACAAACGTATGCATCGAAAAAGGCGAAATGTCACGCTCGCAAAAACAAACAGTCATAACACTTATCGAAAAGAAAGGAAAGGACCGCTCCTTTTTGGATAACTAGCAACCAATCTCCCTTGTAAATGTGGACGCAAAAATTAAGTCTAAAGCTATAGCCACTAGAATAAAAAATGTCCTGCCGAACATTATCCATCTACATAGACCACACAAGATGTCCCATACACCACGTAATTTGAGCTTGGGAAGCCTGTGGTCAATTTTATCAAAGTTTGTTGACAATCAGTTCGATATGAATTAGTATGTGAAAACGCTAGTGAAATTATTTCCTAATTTCACGAGAAAATCATTTGATTACTTTTTAATATCATGGGTGACAAATTACACTCACAATCACCCGTGGGTTTTTGACTTGTTTATTGTATCGAGAACTCCACGCATTGAAAAGTTT
This sequence comes from Micromussa lordhowensis, assembly GCA_964020085.1. Lineage (NCBI taxonomy): Eukaryota > Metazoa > Cnidaria > Anthozoa > Scleractinia > Lobophylliidae > Micromussa > Micromussa lordhowensis. The sequence continues at coordinate 34,352 of CAXHUQ010000730.1, read as the reverse complement.
AAAGCATGCATTTTGGCTTAAATTCGCATGATGTTTAATTTTTCGACATAAGCCCTTGACATTGTTCCTGCTGTTTGCAAAAGGTTTCAAAGTTGAGTCAACTGTCAAATCTTCGTTACATGATTCGCTATAATTCGTCATGAATGAAAACGGCGCCCGTGTAAAATGCGCCGAAAATCCGATCACAGCCATTAGTTCAATATTTGTCTGCGTGTTAACACGTTTTGAAGTATAAATTGTCGCTAAAAGTTTATTATATGGCCAAAGCAAACAATGCCAGACGAAATTCAAGCGAAAATGTCCAAAGTTAAAACTTTAAGAACTCGTAGACACATCCATATCATCTTTGAACCTGGAGCGCCATCTTGGCACAAAACGTTGCCATGGCGATTTTATAATTTCACATGTGAAATTATAAATTAACGCTGAAATTTCCCTCCAAAATTAGGGAGTAATTGTCACCCATGATATTACAGTCGACTCTCTCGTAAGCGGACACCCTCGGGAACTGGAAAAAGTGTCCGTTAGTGGAGCTGTCCGCTTACGGGAACTATTTCCATAAGAAATAAAGGAAAAAGGTCAAAAAGGGGAATTGAAAACAGTGTCCATAAGTAGAGCTGTCCGCTTACGAGAGTGTCCGTTAGCGGAGAGTTCACTGTATGTTATTAAGGGCCTGTTTACATGGAGGGAGGGTGCTCCGGCTAACCGGGCTACCCGGCTAACCAAGCTACCCTGGGCAGGCTAACATCTCATACGTTTCTTTAGAATACGTATTGAAGCGTTTACATGTTAGACAGGGTAGCCCGCCTACCCGGGGAACCCTGTCTACTTGATCGAGGCACCCGGCTTGGCGGGATAGCTTTTTACCATGTAAACAGTTCATGCCGGGCTATCCCGGGGTGAGATAAACCACGAAAACATACTTGTGATTTCAAATCGAACTCGCGCTGCGCGCTATTTCGATTTTGAAATCACGCGTATGATTTCAGACCAAATTGCACTCCACTCAGTTCAATTACCATTATGAATAAGTAGAGTGCGAAACTGAAGTCCTATAAACTGAAAAGAGGCCTTTAGCGGAATGAGCGATCAAAAAAAATTAACTAACTTGTCGCCAAAACGTTTCTTCGGTCGGCCATTTTGTTTGTTGTGCTTAGCGGCCGCTCAAAGATCTCACTCACTGACTCGGTTGCATGTAACGTAAAGGCGGCTATGTGTCAACCCTTCTAGCCGGGTAGCTCGGTTAGCCGGGGCACCCCCCCCCCCCCCCCTCAATGTAAACAGGCCCTTAATTAACTCAAACTTGTAAACGCCACTATCTACTCAGCTTCACAGTTACATATTAGCAAAATTCACCAGCCATCTGTTTTGAAGGATTGTTTTGTGTTTGTACAAATGTACTTGTTTTGCACCCTCAGCAGCGGTGATGACAGCACATGTACAGGATCGAGTCAAACATCCAATGACGTTTATAATGAAAGAGAGAAAGCAGTGTTGCTGAAGACTCCAAAGAAGAATCTAGGGAAGCGAGTGAGTCTAAGGAAACCTCTCAAGCCCGTGAAAAGTGTAAATCCTTGCGATCCAAGTTTCAAAGGCGTTACTCTTCACATGAAAACGACGCTAAAGAAAGGCAAAAGCGGCCTTAAAACTCGATCCGAGGCGCAACTGGTGATCGATTGTTGCTTTACGTCCAAGAAGAAACGTCGCTGCTCAAATCCAGAGTTCGATTGCAAGACATCAACAAGAAGGCTTGCTTCGCCAGGGCTTAATCCTTCAGTTTTCAAGCTGCAAAACTCTCCGGAGTCCTTGTTTAATGACAGAGGCCCACTGGACGTGGATTTGGGAACTGCGCCTATCCAAGTCGAGAAGGAATGCTCATCCTGCGGAACTTTGAAGACACCTCTGTGGCGTGATGCTGAAGATGGCACGCATTTGTGTAATGCCTGTGGAATCAGGTACAAAAAATACAGGATCCGTTGTGTCCGTTGCTGGTATATTCCTAAGAAGGAAGAAAAAGCATTGCCCTGCTGTACTAGCAGCGGGCATACCTACAAAATTACTCATTGTCTCAAAGGAAACCCATTTAGTCGTAGTGAGTAACAATTAGATGTTCCCGTTTGGTTTTAGTGCGCTCACTTTAGCGGTTTTGAGTGTTTTACAATGCATTGACATCAGTGGTAGTAGTGGAACATGGTGATGGCTTAAACGTGGTAACGAAAATATGTGCTGTCAGATTTCAATTGGTGTCAAAATCTGATAGCCTCAACCATGAGTTCTGTGCAGTTCTGTGTTCGGTTTACATGTATCAACACTTGTGTTTTAGTGTTTTGGTATAATCAAACGAATGCTTAGTATAGAACGAAGTTCTGAAAATGTTAGGAAGCAACCAAAGCCTTATGCTAAGAATAAGATTTCCTATTGAACAGAACAAAAGTTTCCAGGCATAAATTCCATTTATGATGTGTTGCCATTTGAAACTTCCAGTAGGTCATGATGTACAATTACATAACTAGCTTATTAGTTTGCCTCTAACGAAACTTCATTTTAGATGTTTCTAGTGTTTACAAGGTCATTTCCATTTTATTCACTTTATAATTTCATAACATGGCTTCACAGTTCACACTGTATTTATTTGTCTCATCAACAAGGTTGCTAGTAAATTTAGGTTTTAGCCTTTAAATCTTAGATCAGATTTATTAAAATTTTCAAAACATTATTTTACAATAACTGTCTAATTTCTCGCATGCTAATTGGCTCATTTTTATCATCAATAAGAGTATGTACTTACGCATGGTGAATTACGGGGACATAAGTATAGATACACACCCGCACTGTGGGGTCAGTTTGTATTTGTGGGGACAAAACCGGGACCCCACAAATACATGTCTTAAAATCTGCATTTTTTGTCCAGAAATCGGCTTTGGACTACAAAGTAAAGAGGTCCCCATGACGAGGTTTTGAGTAAAACTTACACACAAGTCCCCACAAGGTCTCAAAAAAGTGAGTAACGGAAAAATCGTTTTCTTAATTTCATTTTTACAGAAGTGGTTTAGCAGCATCGTTGAAAGCCAACAGTGTGGTTTGTTTGGTAAAAACTTCTTTATCATGCAAATACTCACGGACATTTCATCAAGCAGATACTCACATTTGGCATGTCAAGTAGTTATTTTTTTATTGCTGGAAGATTTTGCTACAAAAAAATTATAATTCACACTTAGTTATAGTAAAAGGTTATTACGGCTATTATAACTGGCCATTCCTTAATTTTTGCTGGGACTGCTTCTTTATAGCGATGCCAAATACCATAAATTCGGCTACAATAATTACGAAAAATATGCATACATCTTACATGTCAGTCGCCCATAGTATATGAGCACATCATACTCTAAGCTAACAAAATTCATTCAAATTCATTGTTTGAGTTATTTAATAAATAAACAAATTATTGTCTTTGTTTAACGAAGTCTGTTATGTGCTACCCTCGTTAAACATAGACAATTTATGTATTTATTTAATAACCCAAACAAATACCCCTTATGAAGTTATCTAGTAGTTGTAACATAACCTCAAAGGTTTTAAAACTGGAATTTTACAATATCCCAAATTGTAAAGTAAGTTATGTCAATATGCTACTTCGGGATCCAACGAAATCCCTGCAGGCATTTAAACAACATATTATTATGAAATCTCTAACAGAATCAAAGAAAAGGGCTTCAAGTGCCCATAAAGAGAAGTATGCTTGGTTACACAATAATTATCCAATTTGAGATATCAATGTGTCAACAAAATGCGAAGTGAGTTAATTTATTAAATCCCATTCTATTTTTTAATAAAATTGAAACCACCAAAAGGCTCCCTTACCAAACTGAACACTATTTTCAAACTAATATTTAACTATTTTGAAAAAATATTTTAAATCTGTTTTTAAAAGCTATTTTTAATCTGTTTTTGAAAACAGGTTTAAAATTAATTAATAGTTATTAAAATATTATAGTTTCAAGTATAACTGCTTTTACTGGTATTTAATAGTGTTTAAAATGCTATTGAAACTATTTTGAAATTCCTTATGATATTAATTAACAAAAAAAGTGTATAATAAACAAATCAACTACATGATTGAAATCAGTGATATATAATCAGTTCAAAACAATATTTATAATAGTACAAACATACATCACAAACACCTTAAAATCGTAATTTTAAACAAAAAAATGTGCATAACTACATTTTAAATATATGAAAAACAGTCAAACATTTCTGACGATTTTACTAAGTATAAATCAGTACCAGTTTTCAAATCCTTGCTGAAAAGAGAAATATACCTGATCGAAAAAACGTTGACGCATGAAAAATGCGACCCAAACGTTTGCTGGGAAATCGGAAAAATTCGTCCGAGACGAAATGGACATGACAATTGGAAGGATTGCTTGAACTCTTAGGCTCTCCAAGAAAAGAAATATGATAAGAGTACCACCAAGTGCACAGATAGTAACTAACCAGAATTCCGTTCAGTCTCATTGTTCATGATTTTGGCTTTTCACAGCGACAACATTTCAACGACACATACAGTACAGTAAGCATGTGGTTACAAAAACTTCAAGAGTCAGTGACAAACCTTTTCTATTGAACTTATGTCAAACCCTGACTACACATACTCCATATTTAAAGTATGTGTACACTCCTGTGTTAATTTCAAAGCATGATTTCAGAATTTGTATGATGTGGTCATACCAAGCAAATGAACACTTTAAAATTTATACATTTAGATTTGGCGACCATATAGGCTAACAACAATCTTAGAGATGGAAGGGACGACTGCAACGTTTTAAAAATTATTCCATTAATTTTCTCATATCAGTTAACACAGCTCTTGCACATAAAATTCTTACTACAGTAGTAAACAAAAAGTGTTGATTTCATGGAAAAATTGATGATTTGATGAAAAAAGGGCACCAGAATCAGCAATCGCACGTACCCATGCATAAAGAGACTCATACCTTATTATAGGAAATTAACGCGTCATGAAATTAACGCAAATTGCAAAAATTCGTGTTAATTTAAGTCGCGTTAATTTATGTTAGTGTTAATTTCTGCGCTGTTAATTAACTGATGCGTTAATTTAGAAATTTTGCCCCCTCTCCCGCATTAATTTCCATCATTTCGAAGCAAATTTACCTTCAAATTGCATTAAGTCGTGTTAATTTCCAATACGTTAATTAACACGAGCGTAAATTTCCTATAAAATTGATGGTATTTTGATTTAATTAAAAAAACCTATTGGTTTGCAGAGACTAGCATCTCAAGTGTCTTTTCTCTTTCAGCAGGTTTCTGTTCCCAGATGTATTTTCCTGTAAAATTAAATGAGCAACAATTTCATTAAAAATGCTAATTTAAATCAATAGACATGACTGGTACATGTACATATATGCAGTGCTCAAAAATTAGGGGAGAAGATTTTCAGATGATCGTAGAAATGCTCCTTTAAACCGGATGCATGAACAAAGTACAAGTTGTCTCAAGTAACTAGAAAACCTCTAATTCCGAGCACTGTTGAACATGCAACATGTACAGTAACTAGACCTGCTGCGAAGGATCGGAGGCAGTAATGCATTTGAGGATAAAAATTCAAACAAAAACAGGAGGAATGTATTCTCTGGTAGTGAGAACATGTACAGTAACACTACTTAATTTTATTATCAACCACCAATTTTTCCATTTTCTAGGAGGACAAAAAAGAATCATTCAGTTCTGTTTCCAAACACATCCACAAAATTATTTCACAAGCATGTACAAGTATACACCTATTTCCAAAAGGTTGCAGAAATCGGAAATAATGTTTTTGTTTCACAGCCCGAAACAAAAGGAATAAATAGCAATACAACAATGCTGCACGTGCGTTCCTTTTGTTTTGGGTTATGAAACACAAAAACAACATTTCCGATTTCCGAAGCAACCTTTTTTGAAATAGGTGTATACACACTGATTGTGAATGGACACACTGATAGAGTACCTCTTATGAACTGAATTCAAAAGCTGTACTGTCAATTATGGCTTGCATTTTTCCATATGTATAGTATTGCCCAAGAAAAATGTTAGTATAAAGATATTTATTGTAACTCTTCATGTTGGAATTGAGCTGTAGTATATGGTCTGTAAAATTGACCAATACATACATTAAAGAAAGTAACACCCAGAAAGAAGTTTCAACACATGAAAACAGTGGTGTATGGATCTGGTGAAACTGCAAGGCCATGTATTTCGTCCAATACCATTAGATTGACAGACTCAAAGACTTTTTTTTCACTGTGAAGGAGTTGGCAATAGGTCAAGAATGCAAATGGCCCATCTTAATTTGTAACCAAATATGGTTATGTTGAAAGGTTTTCTAGCTGAGCCTTTCTGTTGTCATAGATTTATTTTCTATGCGTAGTGCAATAAGTAGTAGTGCGACTTCTAGTGAAGATGGTACAAATTTCTACAGTTCTTTATAAACCATAGAGGTTGTTGGCCAGAATACCAGCCAGACATGCAAGAAGCGAGAGGCAAAGCTTTTGGTGTGGCCACACAAGGAAAGATTTTTGTTGCCGAAGGAAAACGTTACACTTGGTGTCGGTAAAGTGAACTCAACCACACAAGAACGATAGATTGTAATAAATAAATCGTCATAAAGATGCATACCATCATCTGCGTCAATGAGTTTGACGTTCTTTACATTACCATGGGAAGGGAATTCCACAACGTTCCCCCAATATTTGCAATTGTGTAACTTCTAATCGACCGCTTTAAGAATACATTTGTAAATAGACTAGTTTTTACTGCCCCTGTTATAGTTTATATTGGTACTGTAATTTACATAATGCCTATTTCCTTTAAACAGGTTGTCAAGACTTAAAAAGCAGATGTTAACATGGCAAGGAGGAACAAAGATAAGGCATTTAAGAAATGATACGCCATGAAATTGAATAGAAGACACTGGAATGGGACCCGGCTGTGGTACTAAATGAGGTTGAGGATGTCCCTCAGTCTCACATGGCAGTTACACCAAGTGGTAAGGAACTGCAGCACAGAAACAGCCCTGTGGATGTACAGGCCCCTTTGGAAGACCACCTCCCATTAATTGTCTGGTCAAAGAATGTGTTAAATTTCTGAAAATGAAACGTGTTGGCACGTTTGCTTACAATTTATTTTGGTAAATCTAATCACAACATAAAATGTATTAAGACAATAAAAAATGCATCACTCAGAGTCCACAAGACACAATAACTGATCTATAAGATACACAAATTAAGATGCTGAACCCTGGCTCAATTACACAACAAGCGGAAAATTTTAATCACCCTTCTCCAACAAGATATTTTTTAGTAGTTCGTGCTCACAAAGATTTCATCGCTAAGGTGTCAAATTTTTCCGACCAAGGATGATTCAAATGGTTGCACAAGAAGGCATGCTGCTATTGATCGAGTCCCAAAGAAACCTGGCGATCAACAAACGTCTGATCATTCTACGAGTACAGGAACATCCTCAATTTAATTTGTCTCGAATGTGATACTGCAGCCTAACATAGCATGGTTATTTGAGTTTCACTGAGAGGGAAAAGTGAGAAGGGCTTTACAATCGGCCTCGGTGTGACCACGTTGCCAGGGTCCAAAGACTTGGGTTTCACCTGCACACAACCGTGCTGGAAACAAGGCAAAACATTAAAACGTTTCGCACAAAAACTGCCCACAGCGTGACAAAAGGTTAGGCGATACTTTTTACCGCCCTACAATTAAGCAAGACGTTTAAAATCCACAATCACCGTGACCAAACCAAATCACATTCCACGGAGGACAAAACATGTTCAACTCAACAAGAAGTTTCTGAGTTGATCTCTATAAAGCGTTGTTTAATATCAGCCAAACCGCAATTTTAAATTATTATAAGTAAATTTGTTTTAAATTTGATATCATCACAATACCATTAGATTGACCATAATTGCCCCTCCTTTGCCTTGATAACGTTCCACCAATATTTGCAATTGTATAACTTGTAAAAGTCAAGGACATGCTATTACCGTGACCTTTGTTTGTCTTGTTATACTAGGTTTACGTTACCTATAGTTAAACATTAACTTAGGTACATTGTATACAGCAATTCAAATTAGAGCCGTAATTTTCCTTGTATTAGTACAGGCCCTGAAGAAGACTAGCACTGCTAGTTGAAATATTGGCCATTAAAAGTTTGCCCTTGCAAATCAAATTGGTTCTATAGAAATAGAATAGAAATAGAACCCGTGCATTCATTTTCTCATGGTCCACTTCAGCAGATAGACGAAAGTAAACCACCGAATGATTTGGAATAAGAAACTCAAGGGGAGAGAGGTGATTCAATACACCCTCAGCCAGTGATGGACAAGGTTAACAGAAGCGTTTTCGCCAAGCAGGAGCTTATCACAACCCCAATGGAAAACAAGCTACCATCTCCAGCAGAACTGCTGTTCGGAAGATAAGACAAGACAATCTGCCAAGGAAGATCCGAAGTGACCAAACCAATGATGATTGCAAAGTTCGCAACATCGACACACCCTCAGCGGAATCAACCTTGATCGTTTGGGGATTATTGAAATCCCAAAATGGAAAAAAAGATGTTTGGCTGGCATAACAGCTCTGCAAGTAGTAATTGATGCAAATGGTATCAAATTAATGATGACTTTTCAAGGGTTTTGTTGACGAGGTTAAAGAGGGAGTATGAAATGGAGTATTGGGATTTATTATTCAGGTTAAAAAGAAAAAGTTATGACAAACATGATTTTTTCAAATAAGTGTTTTTTTATCCGATAAATTTTTTAAATTCGCCAGTGTCAGTTCATGAAATCGCTAAAATTAAATGACTTATATGATTGACGGCAGAGTAAATTTAACTGCTCAACGGTCATTTAGATTTGCAAGGTTGCGTAACACTGAAAGTAGTGGTAACAGACGTATAAAATACGGTAACAATGTTTTTGGCAACTTTATCTGTATACATGAGGTATAAATAATAAATAAAAAATGCAGAAAACGAAAACATTAACAGACACAATAGGCAAAGGCCATATTAGACAAGAATTAAAGTGAAGAACATTTCAAGACTTGTGATAATTAAGAGAGAGAATGAAATTACTCCAAAAGCTCATTTAGTTAAAAGATCAGTTAAGTTAAAGCCTTGATTCAACTACTTGAATATTCATTCCAATGTAGCACTTACCAAATGCATTACTAAACTGCAATGTCATCCGAGAAGAACTGTTTCGTGAAGTCTTGTTGATGTTTTTCCAGGGCACTGTTGGACTGCCGTGCTCTCTTTTTTTCTTGAAGAAAAAAAGATGGATCTG
>CAXHUQ010000730.1:0-20000 GCA_964020085.1 Micromussa lordhowensis | reverse complement strand
TTTGGCAAGTATTTATGTGGGTGGCTTGAGTGAAGAAGGGAATTTTTGGGGTATTTAAAACAATATGAAGATTCGTGGTAAAGAATTGTTACGACAATAAAAGCAAGTGACACACTCGAACACCAACCCACGGTCTGGCCAGTACCTAACGCATGCGCACAGCCATATCACCCGGGCAGTGGCAGCCATGGACAGCTGTTTCGGCCTTGTTAGGCCTCATCAGCATGGCATAGCCGTCGGGCAGAAATAGGACTAAAAGCCCTATGTAGTCTGCCCTTTACTGCCGAGGCGGGTGCAGAGCACCCCTTTAAGCGCCAGCTCCACACAACACGTGTGGGAGCTGGTGGCTGGGAACCGCACGGCAGTTCACCCACGGCATGCGCTGGGAAGGTGGATCAGCCTTTGCCGATCGGTGTGCCAGTAAATTTTTAAATGTAACGACAATAAAAGCAAGTGCCAGCCACCAGCTCCCACACGTGTTGTGTGGAGCTGGCGCTTAAAGGGGTGCTCTGCACCCGCCTCGGCAGTGAAGGGCAGACTGCATAGGGCTTTTAGTCCTATTTCTGCCCGACGGCTATGCCATGCTGATGAGGCCTAACAAGGCCGAAACAGCTGTCCATGGCTGCCACTGCCCGGGTGATATGGCTGTGCGCATGCGTTAGGTACTGGCCAGACCGTGGGTTGGTGTTCGAGTGTGTCACTTGCTTTTATTGTCGTTACATTTAAAGAATTGTTGCCGTGCGTGGTGCCCGCATAGTAACGTAAAACGTCACTTAAGGTAATTCCTTAGTATTGCATTGCGCATCCCTACTGCGCACGATTTTCGTGTCATTAGCGCGCGCACATGAGCGCGTGCACGTACAAAACCTAAGAGATTTCCCTCAAACTAAGCTCGATAGCGAAATAAATGCTTCTTTTCTATTAAACGAGCACGGTGACCCCTGATTTTTTTTTTTTTGATAATTGCTAAGAACAGGCTAATAAAGAACATATTTGAAGAAGGAAAAAAGTTTGATAGTAGAACATGATTTTTTTTGCAAAATAGTTCCATACTGGGTGTATTTTGGCCAAGGCGAGGACTTCAAGCTAACCACGGAACTGTCCGAAAAAGTGCAATATTCCCGCAACCAGGCAATCAAAAACGGCTTAAATGAAGCAATACTACTTATGTGAATAAAAGAAGCTTCACTTTCAAGATAAAATTTTGTGTCTTTCAAGTAATAGAAACTTAATTCTGTATGAAGATGATTCGAATTTTTAACGCGCAACCAGTAAAAATACCCCATTTTCAGAGCCTGCTGACGCGTAAACAAGCACGGTGACCCCATTTTTTTATTGCATTTTTTTAATATTCATACCATGAATGTTAACTATGCCAAGTTTCAAAAAAAGTTTGATAGTAGAACAATTTCAAGGGAATTACCTTAAAAAAGGAAATTCGCGCTGTTTCAAATTTCATCGCTCTTACTCCACCTCGTTCAATTTGCCAAATGTTGGCGAATGCTTCTGGAATTGAATTCTAAAGGACTGTATCTAAGTTCAGAAAAAGGAAAAGAAAATCGTTGTCTTGAGTTTACGTCCTCCATAAAACGTGCAGTTAGCAAGTTTCACGTCGTAGTCGTGCAACGACGGCAAAGAAATGTACAAAAAAGCGTGATGCACGTGCACAGTTGTTGTTTTGCTAATCTAAATAAACCCATTGCTCTTTGGCGTTCTCGTTTCCGACGCCGTCGTAGATGCTTAAGCTCTCTAGTGTTTCGAATGTAGTACAACCAAACTTGTTAAAGGTTGAGGGGATTTTTCTGGGTTTTGCTGGAAGGCCTAGGGATTTTTTGGGCATTGATTCTTTTCCCCATTCGATCATCTTCGTCACTTTAAATCCGGAGTACCCCCCTGGGTACCTTCTCTCATGTTAACAGTCAGTTACACAATACCGTAAACTCTAAAAGTCTCCTTGCTCATGATCAGACTTGCTTCCTATGCTAGGCAAACATTCAACTTCATTCACTGTTTCTGGCCAGATTTCCACCCATTCCCTTTCTGGCTATTTCTTGGTCAAATTTGTTTACTGTCATCATTTTAAGTTTTTTTCCAACAGTGTCCTGTTGTTTTGTTTTTGCTTGGGCTGAAATTAAAACTCAGATGACATGATGCACAAAAATAAGGTGTAAAACGTCAACCTCGTTCCCAGCGCTTTACCCTTTCTCTCTGCAAGTGGTATTCTGCTATTTTGTGGTGTCTGTTTTGGGCTGCCAAATGTGAGTGAATCTAATGGATTTTATTTGCTAAAAAACCCAGTTCGAACTACCACTTGACAGTGGAATCAGATTATGGATTTCTATTGGTAAAGAAATTTGGTCCAACAACCTTGAAGAGACTAACACAAAGTGTTGTGCCACATGAATTTCAAAAATGTATATCAAATGATCACCATAGTATTCACGATTTAGACTCACTTTGAAGTTTCCTATGACAAATCCCAACAACCAAAATTTATATATTCAATTGAAGTTCTCATCAAATATGAACCATCCTATTCTTGGTTTTCACATGCCATGTTTACAAAATGGTATGTGGATACCAGTATTGTAATCTTTTAGAGAAAGTTTCAGGTTCTAAAGATGTTTTACCTCCGATTTATGAAGGTTTTAAATGTGTCATGCAATAGACCCTTCCACGGTTTCTGACGCCATCTTGGTTGGGGGGCAAACACGGCAAAATTTACAGTAAATGTATGGGAAAAGTCGGGAGTTTGAAGCTCGATAATTCGAGGACCGTTGACATTCTAAAACTTTTGTAAATTGCAAACCAAAGATACTAGCTAAAAGAGTTAACCGATTAAATTTGAACGGGATCGGTTCCCTGAGAAGCGAGAAATCTTACTTTTAGGTTTTCATACAAATGCTTCTAAATTTATCCGCGAACGGCGGCTCCATTTTACAGACAAATATATGAAAAATGAAAATTCTAAATTGCGGCTTTGTTAGTGAGAGTAAAATTCTCAAATTTGATCGGTTAACTCTTTTAGCTAGTATTTCAAGTTTGTAATTCATAGAAATTGCAGAATGTCAACTTTTCTCGAATTATCGAGCGTCAAACTCCCGATTTTTCCCATACATTTACTGTAAATTTTTCCGTGTTTGCCCCCCAACCAAGATGGCGCCAGAAACCGTGGAAGGGTCTATTTGTCGCGCTAATTCGGAATAGCCGTTAAGGTAAACAAAACTGAACCATTTGAAAGCAATAAGCCGATTTCATCGTCTTATAGCGAGGCCAATTTGGTGCAATACTCGTTTGCCTATAACTCTTGAGCGAAACGCTTTCGGGACTCACAATTTGGCAATTCCACAAGCATCTTGGAATCGAAATCTGTTATCTAATGCTCCTAAATTTTGATATGGTGTAAGTTTGCGTAAGTGAAAAGCAAGAATAACGTAACATCTTAACATAACGCAAGCAACAGAGTTTTATTCTTTCCAACTTAAGCTCAGCTCACAGTGCATATGTACCCATATGCTTCACGGAGACGTTATTTGTGGCAAATCCAACAACTGAGATCTTCAACAAAATGGAATCTTACATAATTATGTCTGTGCGACCTACTTTTGAAACACATGTCACATTCCTTGCATTTGTATGACTTTTCCCAGTATGAGCTCTTTCATGCGCCCCTCAAACTCTCTGTGTATGAACAAGCCCTTGTCACAGGTTTTGCATTTGTAAGACCTTTTTGCAAAGATGATCTCCAGTGGTCCACTGCCGAAGTTTGGGCGTTCGCGGTTGCGCGGTTCGGGTACTGCTCCCTGGGAAGAACCATTTTCTTAGTGAGAACAGCGGGGCATTGTGGGACGGGGTTGACGTCACGTGACATAACGTCATGCGAATTTCGACGACCTTTGGCGCCGGAACCCACTTGCCAAGTTTGGGCCCCGGTACCTATTGGGGTACTGAGCCGGAAACTGTGAACTAATATGATTTCATTTGAGCCACGCCCGACCGTGACCAGACCACCATTTCAAAATACCTGGTTATCGGGTTATAATGCCTAGCTTAAATCAATTTAAGCCGCAGGTGACGGTCATGGGGCTAGGAGAACGATGTGGAACAGAACCAAATAGAATGCAATTTTCTCCTTCGCGCTAAAAATAAATACTCAAACCAGTGCGAACCATTTTCTGTTTATTCAGGAATGAAAGTAAACAATTTTGCTTACCTTGGTCTGAGAACTTCGCTTTGAAGAAAAATGTTTGCCTGTTTTGATCGTTTTACTGCACTGTAAGGACTGTAAGCTTACTTTGCTGAGAAAGATGCGTGCAGAATGGCCGTGCAGAATCATGGACTTAAAACACACACACTTTGATTATCCGTATCGTGTCACAAGTACTGCAGCCACATCTTTACTAAATAGTCTCCAAGCAAATTACTAGTTTAACTTTTAAAAGAAAGTTTCTACACGGTCAGCTGACTCAAGCGCTGACAGATAATGTTTCTCCCCCCCGTGGACGGGATTAAATTGTCGGATTGTAGTTAAATTGTAGTTAGGTGAGGAGCCACCCCCATACATAAACACGTGACCAGAGGTGACCAGGGTCTCTCGACAAGGGAGGAAAAGGAGAGAGAGCCTGGGTACGAGGTTGACTTTGAGCAGATTTGAGTGTTGTTGTTTCTTCCAATGAAAATGCATTGTGACCGTGTCTTCAGAGATTGTTTTACCAGGGGATGGGTCGATGGGACAGAGTTTGCTACAAGAGCTCGAAGATGAGGATGTTTGTTGGACCTTTCTAGTTCTACAATTCTTTGTGCATGTTTACAGCTGCCTTTGAAGCTTAATATTATTGGTAAGAAGCTTTGATAAGGGTAACGTATTGTATAATGTTGTTTGTAGTAAAAGAGCACCATTTAATGGCTAAGTTTACGAAGCCATATTCAAAATTTCGACTGATCAGGTTTCCATGTTCATCAGCAATCTAAAGTATTATTGATCGTGTTGATTTCATGCGGCACGAACAAAGCTATAGTTTGTATAGTCCAAGTATAGTCCTTGTGTCAGTGTGCTTTGAAGAACGAGGTATATAACAATTCAATGAGATGCAAATAAGTGGCAGGGTATTCTGCAGTTTAGCCAATTTGAGTTGAGCTTAAGTTCAGGATGTCAAGAAATTAAGTTTACCATTCTTGTAACAGAACTTTCGAGCCTTTGTTTTGTCTTAAACACGAAGGCGCGCTATATAAGGGAAGGCTCCTCCCCCTGTTTCAGCTTGCTGGTTGTAACTAACCAAAATGGCGGCTAACGGCCACAATAAAAGAAGGACAGATATGCTGAGAAATGTTGCTTACTTGTGTAATTACCAGTAGAAAAAGCTTGTCACCAATTTTGTTTGCCTTTTTTAATGTTTTCCGAACTATTTACGACTATAAGTTGAAGTATAACTGCCAATATAAGCGATGTCGCTGTCGAATTGTTGTTGTTGTTTACAGAGGTCCGTATGCCACGACAGTTGAGTGACAACTGTTCTGGAGGTACCTAAGGTACCTCGCCTTATATAGCGCGTCTTCGTGTTTAAATTATTTCTTTGCTTCTATCAGTATTGGCAACCATTTCTACCGATTTTAAAGTACGCTTAAAATTAAAGCTCCTGGACACAAGTACAATACATTTCCCTTAATTTCCCCTACCAAGCACAAAAAATAAATTAGAAAGGAAGGTCACCATGATGCTTGCAATAGAGATTTGATGTACCAGTCTTACCCTATTTTGCCAGGCATGAAGTTCTGAGCATAAGGAACAACGTAATAAACAACTTGTGGAAAAGAATCTAAAATAATCCAAATGACGTAGAACAAGAGCATTCCCCAAGCTGTGGATTTTAAGGTCTTAATTTTTGTCCAGGAGTTCTGATTTTGTTTTGCATGCTATCGAATAAGTGCAAAATTCTGTACTTGAAGGGTTCCCAATGTAGTAGTGCTAAATTAAGCTGCCAGTAAAGGTTAGGGTTGTTTGTCCTTCTTTTCTTCTGTTGTTGTTGTTCTGTTGTTTGTTACAAAGCAATGTTTTGTGGACACACAGTTACTGTATACAGTCATCATGTGATGATGCTAACCAAGAAGTGCTTACCCAGGTGGCCATTTCTATGCAGCTGGTTTAATTAGTTCATATTAGGGATCTACATGTATGTCAATGCCTTGTCATGTCTTCATGAGGTGGCCTTACCATTATCTCTCTGTGCCAGCTCTTGTGTGAGGAACACTTTCATTCTTGTTATCCTTTGGATAATTAATTATTCATATGTTTGGCACTTGTGTTCTTTGTTCTTTTAGTGAGTAAAGACAATTAAAGAAGGGGAAAATGGTTTGCTTATTTACTTGTATTTTTATTCTCAAGGATGTCTTGGTAAATATGACTTAGTTCTCACCAGCTAAACTTTGCCAATAGAGATTCAGTCTGCTCTGTTTTGGTTTCATAGTCAGTTGAAGAACCTACTGTATGTCTTGGTAACATGGTCATACATACATGTTAATTTGTACTCTTACAGTTGCTTCTGATTGAATTTTGTTTTCTTGTAAATTTCCCTTTACTGGGAGTACTGCTTTTATTCTACAAGCTTGTATGTTATTTTGAAAAAGTCAGTCTTAATTAAATTAATATATAAAATATTGCATTCATGTGATTTTGTGTTTAAAAATAATGCTTTGCATTTCTGTTTTAGTGGTAATGGATGATGATCAGGAGTTATATGAAGGAAAGCATACATGGCCAACCAAAGGAAGTCTTAATAGAGAAGAGACTAGGGATGGTGAGCATCAACACTTAGTACCGGTATATGTGTATCAGTTGCCATGTGTTTATATTGCATTGCCAAAATAATAATATTAATTTTTTTGCCAGTCGGTAAATGGGTCTTAAGGATGTTCATGCTAATTATAGTTTCTGCATATCCTTACTGTGCATGCAAATTCACATGCCACGTCATGCATGAGCACACGCTAAGTAATAAAATGAAGAAATGATAGGGCAGATAAGATGGCCATTGCTATTGCTTTTCCTGGATTTAAAGATCTTGGACGTACAGTGGCCCCTATTCTTCTTTTGATGAATCATTTTCTCTACTGATTTTCTGCATTTAGCAAAAAAGTGAAGAAAATCTATCGACTAGAAGTTTGAATTTTTAGCAAAATGCACCATCAAATTCTATTCTTTTTAGGTCTTCGTTCATCGGTGCGGCGGCTTCAAATGCCTCTTGAAGGGTTAAGTTTTGTGAAAACGTTGGTAAAATTTGGAATTAGTTATGCAACAGACCCACTTTTGCAAAACATGACTAAGATCATTTGCCTCTGTTGACTCACCTTCCATATTTTTAACTATAAACCCCTGTAGACCATGCTAAATTATGTGCGCCAACTTTTCAAAATTAGGGTACACTTTGACTGTAGTTTTCCACACTCTCTGTCTCTGAAATGATGACCATGACCCACAATTTTTTTTTTGCATTTCTGACACAACTCATTATCTGACTGTAGTAAACATTTAAAAAAATCTATTGACTGGAAAATTTTTGTGTGAACACCCTTAATCATAATGGCAGCACTTCTAAGAATTTTATTGTTTGTCTTTATGTTATGTTTCAACGTCTACAACAATAATAACATCTTTTATTTAAACATGGTGGGTTTTAAAGCTAATATAGCTTAAAGTTATGGGGCTGTGTACAAAATGTTAACAAAATAAAATAATTGAAATTGAATGTAGTCAATAAAAGGTAAAATATGTGCAATAAAAGATATGAATAGAATCAATAAAAGACAAAATCTCTGTCAATTTGGGGACGACCCATTTGCGGTGACTCTTCATTAAAATTCAAGTTTCTGAGGGCGTGAGACTTTTTTGCCCTTTTGGCATAGTCCCTAGTGTTGACAGCAGATGGCTCTAAAAGATTCCAAACGATGGATCCTCTGTAAGAAAAAGAAAAGAGTTTTTCATATAATAAGTTTCAAAACGTTGTACGCTAACACAATGTTGATGACGGAGGTCATACTTAGACTCTTTCCTTTGGATTGCGTGTATATGTTCCAAGCATGATGGAGTTATGCGGTTGTATATATTATAAATTAAGGTGGCTATTTTGACCTTATAAGCATTTAATGGTTAGTTTGCGGTGAGTTTTTTCTTAAGTACGCAAAATACTCCAGCAATACCAAGAAGAACATTGCAAACCAAATGTGTTAGAGAAAGCACACTAATAGTTTTGGCTGTTATTTTTGAAAACACATCTTCTCTGAGCCCGGATAAATTAGCCGCTATTAAGTTTTAAAATTTAGCAGTGGGAGTGTTTAGTAGATGGAGTTTCAAAATCTTAAGGAAGAAGTGATTGTACTCTGCCATTTTAATGCATATCTTAATATCCTTGTGTATCCAATAAACCAGTCAACAACCCATTGTCCACACTAGAACAAAATAATTTTGTTTTAAATATTAATGTAAAATAAAATTCTCAACTTACCGGTAGTTTGGAGGGTTCTGTGGTGTAAATTATAAGGTACAGATGTATGGCAGTGATACAGGCAATTTTTGCATGTTATGAAGCTACTTATAAACATTGGTAAATGGTGTACAAGAGCTTAAATCACAAAAAAAACAACATTGCCAGTAAGCTCTCTGGGGATATAGAGACAAATCCTGGTCCGTTTGTTGTAGATCCTTCCAGAACAATTTGTGCTCCGTATAGTCAAGGAAATAGTTTAGTTTTCGGTTCAAATGCGGGAAAACAATGTGTTGCAATGAGCTTGATAGCAATATTATTCCACTTTATCTATTCAATCAGATCATCTTCAGATCTTATAGAAATAATGAATGTTGGTAATGAGTTACACACACGGCTATCACAGTCGACAGGACAGGATTTATTAATGTTGACGGAATTACATGAACTATTGTGTCTAAGAGATACTATGTATAGATTACAATACAGTGACAGCTACTTTGATTTTGAGATCGATGTACTTAATTATGATATTTGATCGGAAGGCAAACACTGTTTTGGTAAATGTTCTTTTACGTATTGGAAAGGCAGACGCTCTGTTTCGGTGAACGTTTTCTGCATATCTGTTAATAAGCAAACAAAAAAAAAAATAAAAAAAAAAGGTTTAGTCTCCTACGGGATTCCAACTCACGACCTCTCGATTGGGAGGCAATCGTCTACTCCACTGCGCCACAGCGGCATGAGTTATGTCACTGTGGAACTTATTATAAAGGCTGGGTTGTAAAAGAATGTGCACTGCTTTGTGACTGTGGTGTGGTGATAAGAAAACAGTTCAATTTTAAAAGCGCGGTTATAAGATCTAAAAGATCTTCTTGTTTTTAACCGCGCGGCCATGGGCCGAGCGCGGTTCTTGCTCTGCACGGGTTTTTTTTTTTTTTCGTTTTCGTGTCACCAGACGCAGACCTCCGCGGATGATGTCTTCATCAACCAATCACAGGCCAAACTCCCACTCGGTCAAATGTCGTCACCGAATGATGTCATCATCAGCCAATTACAGGCCATTTCTCAGCTCTTTTCCTTATACCTCCCCTCAGGAACGTTTTGTCTACAACAATGTTGTTGTGTTTGAGAAGATCATGCTTCTTATGAACTTTTATTTTGCCACGAGCTACAGTCATTGATTGAGCTGTAATTTTCCGAGAAGTTTTGGTGTTGTTGGGCACTTCGCTTTGATCTTTTATTGATCTGTTTATGGATACTTGTTTTTTATTTTCGCAGCTTTAAGTTTAGAAGGTAAGCTTTTCTTTTTTATCTCGCTTAGAGATGCGCGCATATGGTCTGTTTTCATGTATCTTGAAAATCCATCTTAGTATCCTTCGTAATTTCGTAGTTTAACTTATACGCTAATTATGGACAACAATGACGTATTGTGGAAGGTTTGCTACAATTCTCAGAGTTAAGATGTTTTAAATTTTTATGGCAATGTCGCGGAGTAGGATGCGCCATTTCTCAACTGTTTTCGTCATACCTCTTTGTCTACTTAGCGAATTGAATATATCATATAGTCGGGCGAAAATTCCTCGGAGATGGACGTCAGGACATTTGCAAAGATAATTTCGGACCTGTTGCTGGCTACTAAGGCTGAAATTATCTAGAGTTAAGCTGTATTTTCGTTTGCTTGCTTGTTCAGTTTCGAAGGGAATAATGAATGCGCTAGACAAAGGGCTTCTGGTGTCAGCCGTCATAAATAAGACCGTATTTATTGTAATGTCATTACAGTGTTAATTAAGATGCTGTTTATTTCGCCTCTAGTCGAACTTATAGGTTTCTCGAATTAAAGTTAAAGCGTCTCCGAGGACAAATATGATATTCCGTGATAAGAATCTACATACTGTAGTTGAATGTAGTTTTAATCAAACAGCTGGGCCCGGCGTCACACTATATGATGCAAGTAAGCAACATGTTCACAGTAAATTTCATATTTAGTCCGTCGAAAGCAAATTTTTGGAGACATATGTTGCTTTAGAAATGAGACTAAGCAATGCATAAACACATGGCAAATTATAGAGATGTCAAACTCTGCAAAGCGACATGCTGATAACGGCGGAAACTATGCAGACTAACGACCTCTAATTAAGAAATAGAAAATGTGTGCCAAGTTTCTATCTAGTTATCAAAAAGTGAAAAGACTGTATTGTCTCCATTGTATTGTTTTTGTTAGAAATACACTTGATCACAGTCATCTTGTTGTTTCGTTTTTCTAGATTTATTTTTGCGAATTTTGGTTCAATGAGGATTTGTTTTAATAACAAATAACCATTTCGTGCCGGAATGTAAAGGTACTCCTTATCGCCTTTTAGGATCCGTTTTGGAATACTTGTGCAGTGATGCGCTTGACATTAATTTCGGTCAATAATGTCATATTGTGCAGCGTGTTAAATGTTTTGAACTTTTATTTTACAATATCATGTCAAATCTAAAAAAGCAGTCCTGTGAAAATAGTGCGAATTATGATAATTGACTGATTTTGACTGAAATATCAAATTTTCTGTGTATGATTATGTTCATGTCACTTAAGACAATGATTGTCATTTACAACAGTGTATGTATGTCATGTAAATTTTCCACGTAGCTACCAGTGAATTTTGGAGCTTAGCTCGTTGAAAGTAACAGCCAATTGGCTTGCGTCATTGCACATAGATAGCTAGGGTGCTTGACATGTGAGAGGAAATACTCACTACCATGTCCATACAGTTGTATTAACCTTTGAAGTTCAATTATTGTAACCCATTTTAGGGGTTAAGGAGAATTGCTAAAGTACCAATAAAAATGTTTTAAAGTACTATCATTTTGAGGCTATTGTAATCCATTAATTATGAGTTAAAGCAACCCATTTTATATAACCGATAAGGAATGGTTATATCTGCCACCCGTTAACTAATTAAAATCGGTTACCACAGATTCATCCCAAAACCCCAAAAACCAGGGTTAGCATAACCATGAAAAATGGTTATTTTAGCCAATATTTATGTGTTAACAAGTTTTAACTGTTTTTAAAAGTTAATAGGACGGTAAATTTAAAGTTATTTTCAACCTAAAAAATAAAGTTCATAACAACCTATTTTAAACGGGTTGAAAAAAATCAGTGTGGATGAATTAGCAACCTTTTAAATTGGTTGTTTCAACTGAAATGCAAAATGGTTGAGACGAACGTTTATCATTGGGTTAATCTAACCAAAAAAATATAGTTACCTCAAAGAGAAAAACACCATTCTTCTGTACATGTATTTTGAAAGGTCTTTAAAATAAACAGAAATTATTTTTCACTTCATATGCACTTTAAGTGCTATCTTTTTTCTTACAATCTTGACACTGGTATTACACAAATAATACCAAACAACAAAGGTGTAATTTGCTCATTATACATTTACATGTAACATACACTGTACACTGTATATAGTAAAAAGTCAAGCAATAATAGATCCAATATGTTACATTACATCATGAAAGTTATTAACTTTTTTCGTGTGAACTCACCAATTTCATCACTGATGTCAAGACCTTCTGCCTCCTCCATCAGTTCCATAATGTCTTTGTTCTTAGACTGTCTGAGAACAATAAGTAGCCTTTCTCTCCCTGAAAACGCTCCCGGATGACCTTTGTTATGTCAGGCTCTTGCAGGATTTTTCCTAGCTCTGCTCTGATCTGTATGAAAAGTAGGAATGAAATAAATTTAATTTCTTAGTTAATAATAAATGACTTGGATAAAAATCCACAGATGAACATTGAATCTCAAAAATGACTATTGTACAGTAAAAGCAAAATTTTGATTGGGTAAATGCATTTTTTTTTTCTCAATGCCACCAAACATTAATCACATATTATTGTAACCAACATCTTGGTTTTAGTGTACGTCATTGTATTTTAATTAAATATAGGGCCTTTATTTGGCAAGATGCTTCCAAGAGGTAATTATAGTAATAAAATGAACCTTTAATTGCAGGATAAACCTCAGTGTTACTACTAATAGAACTACTATTAAAGTGGTCCTGCTAAAAAATTAAGAATTTAAAAAGTTTAAAGTACATAAGAAAATCAAAATATATTTTGAGTATTTTGTGTGTTCAGTATGTTTCCAAAATATTCATTAACATGCATTTACAGTTTGGTTATGACTGTATTTCAATCATTACCTCATTTCCCATGCTTGACCCAAAGTTTGGAAAATTTTCAATAATCTTCCACACCCGCAGGTTTTTGTGGTGAGAATTTCACGCCTTCTCATTGGGAAGGTCGAGGCCATCAAGTCTCGTAGGAGGGTATAGTCTTTCTTGGACTTCTTCCATTCCATGCCTATTCTCTTTTTCTGCTCCTGATAGGTGTCATCTGTTTCTCCTTCAGGAATTGCCGGAATGATAGCCGATGGGTGGGGAGTCTTCTTTTTCCTTCCAGGCTTTCCCTTTTGGACTTCTAGCCCCTCTTGCTGACACATTCTTCACACTGCCTTGTTTTTCTTTTTGTTCAAGTTCTCAAATCTGTCTTTCAATTTTTTTGCCCAGAATGACTGCAATTGTAATTTAACGAGACATTAAACAATTTTCACCCTTGAAGACAAAGGGTACTTAGTAATCATGGGAAATTAACTGTTATCCTCATACTCAGATTTGTTCTAAAAAATGTGGGTACATGTATGTACACTGTTGGTTTTCATAAAAAATTTACACAAAGGACAAATGAAAAATGATAGTGAGATTTTTGTATCTCTTATTTGTATATTGTAGCATGTGATATACTGACACATACATACATACTCTTCCTCAACGATTTTGTACATGTATGTGGATGATATTTTTTGTCTTTCTTTACCAGAAAACTGTGTTTTGTATCTAATTTTATTCAGTGTATCTTGTATTTCCTAACTCTGTCCCCTGGATCCATTTATGCCTCCTGGGAAGATTTTGTCTTCATTACCTAAGCTTATTTGTTAGCACTTGCAATGACAGGGAAGTATTGCACATTTCATGACTTACATGACCAGCTCCAACTGAACCCTTTAGGCACGGATACTTTTTAATAAGCTTCACAGCTATATGTTCCCTCTCTGATTTTGTCACTGTGTCAGTGAAAGCATGTATTGACATGCAGAGTTGTCTGGTCAGAGCATTCTTTTGCTCCACTGACAACTCGTCTTTCTCCAGAGCTATATGTACCACTGGTTCCCACTAGGAAAACAAAGCATACATTAGCAAAAAAGTTAAATCCTTAACCAATTCCCCCCTTTGGGAAAGTTTTAAGTGTATAGTTGCTTGTTTTTGTGCTCTATTTGAATGTATATTTAGTTCTCAAACATCCCTGACAATGCTTTCAAATGTCCAACCCAGCTGTTTCATTTTCCTTTGCCTAACAGTTCTTATCATAATGTAAAATAAATCTGGAAATAAAAATGGTTTGAGCAACAAAAAACCCCACAAATTCAAACATAAAAATCACTTTTCAGCCAAGAGGGACAATAGGGCAAGAGTCCCGCAGAAAAGGGGCAGTAGGTGGGAGAATGCATGGGAAGCGGGATTCCCAAGTTGAGAAAAATAGAGAAAAGAAATTTGTAACATTTTGTAATTATTTTGCATTAGAAATGGGACAGGGGGGGGGGGGACCACCACAGGAATGGGCAGAAAGCGTGAGTAAAAGATACAGACGGTGGGAGTTTAAACCCTGCTGCCCCCCTCCAACCCTTCCCCTAAATCCACCACTGAGTGACATCAGGGCTCAAAATAATTTTTGAACGGTGGCCAGTCTTGTTGACAGGCCAAACTAATTTTAGCTCAGTCATGTCTCATTTTTGACCGGTCAAAATATTGAAAATACTTATTTTGAAGAATTTCCCCATTAAGCCAAAAATATTGCATCATGTGCACAAAAAGGTGTTGTTAAAGAGCATAATGTTTTGATCGCTAAAAGTATCACTTAAATATGTTTGCGATGTGCACTTTCACAGGCACTGGGCTCAGACTGCATTCTACTCAAATGAAACTTGAAATACAAGGCTTCCCAGCAGTGATAACAACGATCAAAACTCGCTCTATTACACTGGATGCGATTTTGGTTGTAAACACTTTCAGTTTTAAAGAAGCACTAAGGTCCTGTCACACGTATACGGATATTTTCGAAAACGTAGATTTTTTCTCCGTATTTGAACAAAATTGAAAAATCCACATCCTATTTTGTAACTACAAGCTGCTGAGGTATTTTATGATTTAACTGTTTATATTTTCCAAAAATAAAGGAAATAATTTTTTTCTAGATAATTGTTTGCAAACTGCATACGTGACCGGTCAAAATGATCGTCAAAACCAAATTTTGTCCGGCCAAATAGTCATCTTGGCCAGACATTGCCCGGTGACCGGCCGTTATTTTGAGCCGTGGACATGCAAATAAGTGAACCTGCATTCTGCACTAAAGCCCACAATTTTTGCTTGCTGTACTTTATCAGCAGCTGCTCTGTGTGCTTGGTCACATCTCGGTTGCCAGAGAAATCAGTGTCCGGAAATCTGATTTTCCATGCCTCGGAAAAAGTCCGAATCGGAACTAATACGGATCTGGCCACCCAATGTGCACGTGGCGTGTCTTGATCGCGGTACCTCATGGTATGTCCATATTTTCGAAAAATACGGGTCCGTATCGTATGATTTCAGGACCACGACACAGCTCATTTCACGCAGTGCATGTTCCTTTAGCCTCTTCAGTCCTTCTTCCAGGTGGTCAAGATGCTCTTCATCATTTTTTCCTGTGATGATCATATCGTCTAAAATGCAGCTGGTTCCTTCTATTCCTTCTAGGATTTGATCCATTGATCTCTGCCAAACGGCTGGGGTTGAGGATATCCTAAACACCAGGCGATTGTATCGGTACAATCCTTGGTGCGTGACTCTTCTTCCACCTCCATCTGACGGTATGCCTGTCTGAGGTAAATATGTCATGGATGCGAGGGAGGGGGTACTCCTCTGTCTGCAGTTGGGGGTTTACTGTGATCTTATAGTCTCCACAGATACATACTGCACCGTTTGGTTTGACGACAGGTACAATAGGCGTTGACCAGTTGCTGGAAGCGGCCTAGCATTTCGTCTTCTTCATGCAGTCTGTTGCAAAGTTACGAAAAAGTATTTGCATTTCCTGCAGAAAAACAAAAACAACTTTCACGTTCTTACTGCTCGACATTTGGCTCATATTACGTAAACTGTGGAAAATCAGATAAAACGTTTGTCGTTTGTCGTTGACGTCCACGTCATACTTAATTCTTCACACAGTACTTAATTACTCTAAGACTTATTTCTTCAATTCTTTAATATTTACTTCTTTATTAAGAGTCATCAATCAGTCATCAACTTGAATTTTATTCACAATCAGATAGTTCACTGTCTGATGACAGCTCCAACACAAAGGCCTCATCGTCCACATCTTCCTCCATCATCGATTCCCCACTTAGCTCGTCTGAATTTTCATCTTGGAGATAGTCTATACCACTCAGATTAGCATGGGTTTTTACTAGCTCAGTGTGATCAATAGGTTTAGGGGAATCCAAAATACTACGGACCCCATAAACTCAAAAGCGAGGAAATGTGATTACAATGAATCATCCGTTTTCTTTTTAGGCAAGCTATCAATCCTGCATTGAAAGGGGTATCAGTGTCAGGCAGAAGTGCATCAACTGATTCGTCTATAAACCTGATTTCGTTTTGTAGAAAGAAACAAGGTGATTCATTTCCTTGTTTAAAAGGTCAAGCTCTTCCTGGCACCTGTTCTGTAAGCAAAGCAGATCAATCATCTGCCTCCTAATGAGGGCGGGCACGGTATTCCCTTTCTCTTGGACTGCAGAGTAGATGCTGCTCCTAAGATCCTTGGCATCTTCATAGAGAATTCGGGGTAAATCATCGGCAAGATACCCATTTACATCGGACAAAGTTTTGTGGATAGACTTCACGATTTTGTCGATCTGCTTTGAGAGCTTTATAGCAATTGCTTGGCCATCTGAAAAGCAAAAAGTGGACAATAACTAACACCGTAATGCAGTAGCAATTTTATGGGTTAGATGGCCAAACAGAAATGTGTACGACTTGGGGGAGTGTCGCAGTTAAAAGCAACGGGAAACGTAATTTGAAACCACACAGACAATGTGTAGGAAGCAATATGATGAAAAAAATTTAATGCAGACCATGATCAGCAAAGTATACACGTTCCTAATTTTTTCATAGGAGTTTTTTCAGTTCATTACCAGCATATTTCCCCTTCAGTTCTATCAAGAAACATCTTTCGGATGCCATATAATGTAACTTCAACAGGAGTTCGCTCTTTCTCTTCTAATCCAGAGGTCGTGGGTTCGATTCCCACCGAGGTCAAAAGATTTTTTCTTTACCTCGTGTGGTTCCCTGATTCCCTTTACTAGGGTTAACGCCCAGTGGGTTATTCATGGGTTAAATTAGCACTTAAATTTACACTCCAGAGTTAATTCTCTGTTTCCACCATTTTTGTATCATAGTGCTACGCGGCACAACATTCATATGTACCCTTACTTTCTCTTCGCCGCGATTCACCACCTAATCGCCCCCGACTTTCTCTACCCGACCTCGTAGCTCAGTCGGCAGAGTAACGGTAGATCTAATCTGGAGGTCGTGGGTTCGATTCCCACCGAGGTCAAAAGATTTTTTCTTTACCTCGTGTGGTTCCCTGATTCCCTTTACTAGGGTTAACGCCAAGTGGGTTATTCATGGGTTAAATATTAATTAGCACTTAAATTTACACTCCAGAGTTAATTCTCTGTTTCCACCATTTGTTTTCATAGTGCTACGCGGCACAACATTCATATGTACCCTTACTTTCCTTATAAAATAAGCCAAGTTGGAGCCAAGCTCAGTGTGCATGCGATTCGAGTCCGAAGTTTGCACGATTTTTTTGCAATAGACCTGTTCGTGCGCAAAAATGTCAAAAATCCGTGCAAACAAAAATTTGGACTAAAATTGCATGCGCACTGGGCTTGTTTTTTAAACCCAAATGGCTTATTCTGTCTGTACAGATACATGTTTTATTTAATTGACTTTTCAACAAAACGTTTCACAAGCCGTTTGTCTTGCCTTATACCTCTGACGACAAAGAATGACTAGGCCCCTTAGTAGATAATGATATATGGAAAATTGGGGAAGTATTGTGATGGATTGCAAAGATATTAGAGGATAAACATTTCAGCTTACGAGGTTTATTTGCTGACTTGAGATAATATTTTGTAATTATAAATATGTTTTCGACTTGACTTTATTGTTCTCTTTCAGGACCCATACACGGACTATAGGATGTACGATGACGATGTCATCTATTATGTCAAAGAAAGGGATGAAGTTGGTGAGGAAACATGGCTTTACAACAATGTGTCAATCATTTGAGCACCGTTAACATAAAAAGGCATCCCTACAGTACATGCCCTGGTTTGTCCTTCCAGCCTCTGTTTCTAGACGTTAAGATATGCAGCAATCAATTTTAGGCCGGCAGGGGTTGGGGATTTGACATATGTTATAGAGCACAATAAAGTTGAGAGGGCAAGTAGCTCAATATCTGCTATCAGGGCCCTAAAAGTTGAGGGTCGCAGGCGAAGAGGAAGACCACGAAAAACTTTGTCCGAGGTGGTGAAGGAAGATCTGAAGTCGGCAGGTCTTGCACCTGAACTGGCTGCAGACAGGGATGTGTGGAGGAATAGGGTGCAAAACCATGTGACGTCATACCCGCCCTCTATTGGAACATGACGTAAACGGAGTGGTTTTTTTTTTTCTCTACAGATGAATTTAAGACTCAAATCAACGAAAGATTTAGCCAGAAGAAGTTTAGTGAAAAATGCAGAACTGTGAAGGGGAAGTTCAAAGTTAAGGACCAGAGTACTTTGGCGTGGAGGCGATATATACATTCAAGATTTTCCAGAGACATCGATAACGTTGCGTGTTGTGGAAAATCATACAGCAACCCAAATTCTTTTATCACCCATATTTTCCGAAAACATCGAAAAAAGGGGGATCCCTTCCAGGATGAATACCACTTAGGATGAATACTTACTTTAGGGATGACTCCCAAATTATGTAATTTTTAACATTTTAACGTTTGTGAAATCTTGCCATTGGTAATTCCTTTGGCATTATGCTTTGGTTTAGATGTCGCCAGGCTCAAAGGGTTGTTCCAACGAACGTATTTTACACTATTATGTAGCAGTGTCTCAGAAGATCCCACCCTATTGGTTTGGAACACCTCATTATTCTATGATGATGTCAATGCTTGTTATCATGCTCCTTACATGAAGGGTGGAGACATCATCTTGGTTTATGGAAAAAAAGTATATTTTATTCAATGTTCTGTGGCCAGATATGATAATTTGCTAAAAAAAAAAACGGTTTCATGGATGTTGCTGAACCGGGGTGGATTGCGATTCTCGTTACGCCATATGATTTGAGCAAGGATCTACACCAAAAAAAAGTCAGTTATCACAAGATTATATCGCAAATAAATTCAGCATTGCATGCGCTGCTAAATTCCTGCCGGATCAAGTTATTGATACAGTTTATCGGTCAGATGGATATTAGGAGTGTGAAGCCCTGAGCTTCCGTTAATAAAACGAAGACTCGAGGATTCAAAACAATAATGAATTCAAATACTCGAATTCTGACTGGATTATTCGATCTATTTTTACCAAACATAACAGTCGACCGAGAGAGATGCGCTGAGATTCTGCAGATAATAAAAGTCCAAATAAATACGCCAGTCGTTCGGAATAATCCAATCAGAATTCGAGTATTGAATTCATTGTTGATTTGAATCCTCGAGTCTTCGTTTTAACATTAAGTACTCCAGGACAAATCACTTAAAACATTCATTTCCTATATTTGGTGCAAGAATTTGGAACAGTATTCCTCAAAGTATTCGAATACTCTCTAAACATAAATTTAAAGATTCTTTACATCAGCTTCTTTTACATATTTTGGAACTGGAGGATACTTATGTTGACACACCTACTCTAGTTAATAAATTAAGCAAGATGAATGTATAATAGGCTCGTAATTCTGTAATTCTGTAATTTTTCAACGTATTGTAATAACTCTAGTTCTATCTTCTATCTTTCCTTTTCTTTCCTTTTAACTTTATCCTATAAATTAAAATAAATTAATTTCTATTCAAGTGTCCTCTGCTTGCCTCGACTAGCAGAGCTATTTGCGAGCAGAGGAAGATGCTATGTATTTTAAAATTATGAATAAAAAATGACTGACTGTATGACTGTGAATAATCAACTAAGTTTTCGAATAATGAATTCATTAATGAAGCGTAGGAGGGTACGCTTGAGCCGTTTTGACTGTAAACATTCAAATTAGCAGGCCAATAACATGCACTTGTCATGAGTAATTTTTGTGATTTTCTGCTTGCAGTAAAACGGTTGCCTGCAACTTTCTTAGACATAGCGACTATGCACGGAATTCCCATATATTTGGGGCGGGGTCG
>CAXHUQ010000729.1:0-30178 GCA_964020085.1 Micromussa lordhowensis | reverse complement strand
CCTCCCTTCTGTGGAAAAATTCAGGCTGATGACATCATATCACATGAAAGCCCTTTGCAAGAAATTGCCTCAATAAATATTAATTATAAATTTTCATTCATTTATCTTGTTACCTTGATACAGCTACTTTTATTTAAGTTATGCATATGTACATATAGATATATTTTTTATGTTAGCTTTTATTTATAGTTGATGTGATGTCTGAAAGGATTTTATCAACTAAATAAATTTAGTTGTACAATAATGATAGTCAAATCCTGACAACTGTGATATCTCTCTGGTTTTGAGGTCTTGTTTTGACAGGGTGTGGTATGGAAGCTTGACAAAGAAGGTCTCCTACTGGTGATCTGGAAATGTAAACCAAGAGTTGGTAAGTTGATTCCGGAACTTGGTCTTTGTGGATGGATCCTGTTCTTGAGTTGTCAGGGAATCATTTGTGACCTCCACCGGAAAGCGGCATCCCTTCCGCAAGTCGGGACTTTTGGCATGTCTCAGCTCTAGAGTTACTGGGTTATCCAAGTAGTAATGGTACAATCAAATAAGTTTATTGTTTATTTAAATATTTAGACATTTCAAATTCTCTGCAACAGTAATTACCGGTATGTAAATTGTATAGTGTATAAAGCATGGCTATGAATATTATTGTCTCTAAAATCCCCCTGAAGAGTGAGAGATCACCTAACAGGCTTGTTGGGATGAAAGTGTAGTCTTTGATGAAGTCTTCAATTCATTATCTTATCATTCATTATCTTATTATATATGTTTCGAAAACCAGGTCCAACCATGTCCAACGGGCCCAGTAAAGCCCAGTGTCTTATGGAGTAACTCAGCAGTGCTTACTTCAAGTTCTACACTCCACACTTGATCTAGCATAAGCAGAAATTGACAATAGAATCTCTTGTCCTCCCTTCTGTGGAAAAATTCAGGCTGATGACATCATATCACATGAAAGCCCTTTGCAAGAAATTGCCTCAATAAATATTAATTATAAATTTTCATTCATTTATCTTGTTACCTTGATACAGCTACTTTTATTTAAGTTATGCATATGTACATATAGATATATTTTTTATGTTAGCTTTTATTTATAGTTGATGTGATGTCTGAAAGGATTTTATCAACTAAATAAATTTCGTTGTACAATAATGATAGTCAAATCCTGACAACTGTGATATCTCTCTGGTTTTGAGGTCTTGTTTTGACAGGGTGTGGCATGGAAGCTTGACAAAGAAGGTCTCCTACTGGTGATCTGGAAATCTAAACCAAGAGTTAGTAAGTTGATTCCGGAACTTGGTCTTTGTGGATGGATCCTGTTCTTGAGTTGTCAGGGAATCATTTGTGACATCCACCGGAAAGCGGCATCCCTTCCACAAGTCGGGACTTTTGTCTCAGCTCTAGAGTTACTGGGTTATCCAAGTAGTAATGGTACAATCAAATAAGTTTATTGTTTATTTAAATATTGCCTCAATCATTGGACACTAAACTGCCTTAAAATCATAGTCAATGCCTGAAAGCTATGCTAATTCTACTAAGTATATAGCATGTTCTTCACTCAGCACAAGTCAGACTGACTTGATACTATGGATACAAGTACAAAGAAACCACACCCCATCAACTTCCCTTGGATTAAGGGCCAGGAACGCCAAATAGGTATCCAAAATTAGCCACACTCCTATAGATATTAGAACATAAAACCCTGTTGGGCTTAAAATTTTCTTTAGCTCCAACTGAATAACAAACTAGTTTGATTCTGACAGTTATTTTTTATCTGGAAATAATTTAATATAATAAGTTAAGTTAAGTTATATGTGTGTATATACATATATGTTTTTATATTTTTATATTTATATTTTTCTATAGATGTGTAAACGATGTTGGTTAACCAACATCCAAGTATCGATTTTGTAAGTGCTGAAGAAGCCCGAACGGGCGAAACGTCCATGTATTAAAGACCACAAAGAGAAAAGTTCGCATCTTCTTCTGTTTATTCTACCTTTATATATTTCTATATATATAAGAAGAAATTGCTAATTGGGTTGTCAATGGCAATGCCAAGCCTGACAAGGCTTTTGGAACCATCAAAACCCATCCAGGGGAATCCCCTTCGGCTCATTACATCGTGCTGCGCACCGCCATTGAAAACCTTTCAGCATTTACCGAATTTTATCTTAAGCCTCTAGCCCAAACCTTGCCATTTAGACATTTCAAATGGTAATTATGTAAATTTTATAGTATATAAAGCATGGTTATGAATATTATTGTCATTAAATCCCCTGAAGAGTCTTGTTTGATTCTGACAGTTTGCCTTTTTAGTATTTTTTATCTGCAAATAATTTAATATTCAAGAGTTTTCATTGGCTTAGCGATCATGGGCTATGAGCCATTATGCCATGCTCTAAAAATGTTTTAGAGTCCGCATGTTATTGAAAAGTGCAGTAATGACTTGAATATTAGCGCAAATAAGTGTTTTCTCTCTTTTGCATCCCATCATCTAGTCAAAACTTTTGCCTAAGGGATCCACTCGGCGCCATTTAAGGTGATTCCTGAGAAATAAAATTTAGCGATGATTTTTTTTGAAAATTTACCTGAATGTTCTCTACCAAGCACTGTTTCGGAAAATAAAATTAAAATGATAGATCACCATTTTCGTTTAAGAGATGTGATTATAATAATGACCTGCAAAATAGAAACCTCTCAAATAGGGACACCTCGCTCTGTCCTTTCGGTGTACGTGTGATAGAGGTATGACTGTATATGTATCTACTCGGATTTCGAAAATGTACACTCCGGTGAGAATTTATGTCTATGAGCTTCCGCGTTTCCGCGCTTCCGCGTTTCCTCATTTTTTAAAGTTTGACAACAAAATTCCCAGTACTTGTTTAGAACTGTTCATCGTTATCGCCTGCCTAATATGAAGTGCTTAAGTTAAATATTTCACAAGGAAAGTTACTCGCGTGTTTCAAAGTAGGACACTTAGCCGTATTCCATGATAAGCAAAACATGACTATTCGAAGCGCGTTTTTTCTATGATACAATTACCAATTGAATTTTGTAAACCGGTCATATAACGCATAGTTATATACTTTAGAAGAATTCAGAGCGATTTCTAGTAACAATCCAAAGGACAGGACACACAGACAGAACGTGTACCATCATTTCACAAGTGCGAAACTTCACCTTATAACTGAGTACTTGTTTAAATATCGCTGTTCAACATTTCAGTACACAGTTATAGTGTATACTTGAAAAGAGAATTCAGATTTTCAGTGTACTAGATTCTGTAGGGTTTGCTTATACGGAAGAATATAGTTGTATACCTGCTTTTTAGAGGAAATATTACACTTCGAGTTAACTATGCTCATTTTACAAAATTCACGCGCGCGCCGTACACTTGAAATTGCCGAACTCGATTTCAATTTATTTCGCATAAGCTGCACTTCTGAATCAGAAAATTCGCTCCTTGGACGGGTAAGACTTATTCCTTGCACAATTAAGAGTTTGTTCCCCCTTGTAAGCATTTTAAATCCTATAAGAACGGAACGTGGAATGTGCACACAACAGTTCCCGCGCAAACACTTTCCCATCGATTGTCTTAAAAGAGATCGCTAAAAATTAATGCGGAAAGTTAAATTTTCTGCTCTTTTCAAGTGGAAGAGTTGATCTTTTTCTAGAAAAGTAGAATTGCTGGAACCTTTCACTGAGTCCATAGCCCTCACTCAACACCTTTTTAGCGTATTTAGTATTCTCTTCGTTCGAATCCAACGACTTCAAATCACCGACTTCGAAGCGATATATCTCTTTAGAGTTAATAGCTACTATACATCGGCAAAGACTAAATATGTTTCTTAGCAATCCATCTTTATTGTGTTAAAATTTCAGAAAAATCGAACGAAACCAGAGTTAATTAGTCAAAACTTTTGCCTAAGGGATCCACTCGGCGCCATTTAAGGTGATTCCTGAGAAATAAAATTTAGCGATGAGTTTTTTTGAAAATTTACCTGAATGTTCTCTACCAAGCACTGTTTCGGAAAATAAAATTGAAATGATAGATCACCATTTTCGTTTAAGAGATGTGATTATAATAATGACCTGCAAAATAGAAACCTCTCAAATAGGGACACCTCGCTCTGTCCTTTCGGTGTACGTGTGATAGAGGTATGACTGTATATGTATCTACTCGGATTTCGAAAATGTACACTCCGGTGAGAATTTATGTCTATGAGCTTCCGCGTTTCCGCGTTTCCGCGCTTCCGCGTTTCCTCATTTTTTAAAGTTTGACAACAAAATTCCCAGTACTTGTTTAGAACTGTTCATCGTTATCGCCTGCCTAATATGAAGTGCTTAAGTTAAATATTTCACAAGGAAAGTTACTCGCGTGTTTCAAAGTAGGACACTTAGCCGTATTCCATGATAAGCAAAACATGACTATTCGAAGCGCGTTTTTTCTATGATACAATTACCAATTGAATTTTGTAAACCGGTCATATAACGCATAGTTATATACTTTAGAAGAATTCAGAGCGATTTCTAGTAACAATCCAAAGGACAGGACACACAGACAGAACGTGTACCATCATTTCACAAGTGCGAAACTTCACCTTATAACTGAGCACTTGTTTAAATATGGCTGTTCAACATTTCAGTACACAGTTATAGTGTATACTTGAAAAGAGAATTCAGATTTTCAGTGTACTAGATTCTGTAGGGTTTGCTTATACGGAAGAATATAGTTGTATACCTGCTTTTTAGAGGAAATATTACACTTCGAGTTAACTATGCTCATTTTACAAAATTCACGCGCGCGGCGAACACTTGAAATTGCCGAACTCGATTTCAATTTATTTCGCATAAGCTGCACTTCTGAATCAGAAAATTCGCTCCTTGGACGGGTAAGACTTATTCCTTGCACAATTAAGAGTTTGTTCCCCCTTGTAAGCATTTTAAATCCTATAAGAACGGAACGTGGAATGTGCACACAACAGTTCCCGCGCAAACACTTTCCCATCGATTGTCTTAAAATTTCAAAGTATTATATTTCCGTGTCTTTTTACCTTTTAGCCACAAAATTTATACAAGTTGTTTGTCTGTGTCGAAGTTTACAGTGTGTATAATGTCATTTTCGTACGTTCAATTGGTCATTACTGCGCATGTGCTGCATTTTTCAATAAACATTTCCCCATACATTCTCTTCAAATTTCAAAGTATTATATTTTCGTGTGTTTTTACTTTTTAACCACAAAATTTATACAAGTTGTTTGCCTGTGTCTAAGTTTACAGTGTGCACAATTTCATGTTCGTACGTTCAATTGGTAGTTACTGCGCATGCTCTAAACATCGTAATTTTCCAATACATTGTCTTAAAATTTCAAAATACTGCCTTTTCATGTGTTTTTAACGTTTTACTACAAAATTTACACAAGTTGTTTGTTTCTGTCTAAGTTTACAGTGTGCACAATTTGAGGCGCGTACGTTGAATTTGTCGTTACTGCGCATGTACCGAATTTTTTCATACATTTCTTCTTATTTTACGATAGTCGTAACTTTGAAAATCGTAGAGCAATTGACAAATGCTTTGAAACAGAAAAACTGTGCATGATATTTACCTATTCAATATACGCAGAAGTTGTCACTGTCTTTGATAAAGTACTGCGCATGCCCTAAATATCGTCAAGTTTTCATAAGACATTTTCAGAATGCTCTATCTTCCTCATTTTTTAAAGTTTGACAACAAAATTCCCAGTACTTGTTTAGAACTGTTCATCGTTATCGCCTGCCTAATATGAAGTGCTTAAGTTAAATATTTCACAAGGAAAGTTACTCGCGTGTTTCAAAGTAGGACACTTAGACGTATTCCATGATAAGCAAAACATGACTATTCGAAGCGCGTTTTTTCTATGATACAATTACCAATTGAATTTTGTAAACCGGTCATATAACGCATAGTTATATACTTTAGAAGAATTCAGAGCGATTTCTAGTAACAATCCAAAGGACAGGACACACAGACAGAACGTGTACCATCATTTCACAAGTGCGAAACTTTACCTTATAACTGAGCACTTGTTTAAATATCGCTGTTCAACATTTCAGTATTAGGACCTTCTGTTGTACGTTTTCTTGTTAGTCACCTGTACGAAGGTAAGAAAAAAAAAGCGGGCATTTTAAGCTTTCGGATGAAAATATTTTAGCGTCAATATTGTCCGCTTTTCATCCAGGAACGTTTTTAACCGCAGAATAAGGTACCTTTTCCGCGCTTTTAAAGAGATCGCTAAAAATTAATGCGGAAAGTTAAATTTTCTGCTCTTTTCAAGTGGAAGAGTTGATCTTTTTCTAGAAAAGTAGAATTGCTGGAACCTTTCACTGAGTCCATAGCCCTCACTCAACACCTTTTTAGCGTATTTAGTATTCTCTTCGTTCGAATCCAACGACTTCAAATCACCGACTTCGAAGCGATATATCTCTTTAGAGTTAATAGCTACTATACATCGGCAAAGACTAAATATGTTTCTTAGCAATCCATCTTTATTGTGTTAAAATTTCAGAAAAATCGAACGAAACCAGAGTTAATTAGAATTTTTTTTGTGAGTCCACTATGACTTCCCTTGTGGACTAACAAAATACGCAGCGGTCAGTCATAGAATGATTCCGGCAATTCTGCTTTTTTTACAAAAAGATCAACTCTGCTAATTGAAAAGAGCAGAAAAATAAACTTTCTGCATTTATTTCTCATAGAACAAATGCAAAATTGTTACCTTATTTGTTAATGCGAGTCGATTAGTTGAAAAGTTAAAAAAGGTACCTTTTAAGAAAAAAAAAAGATTTTTAACCGCAGAATAAGGTACCTTTTCCGCGCTTTTAAAGAGATCGCTTCAACCTGAAAAAAGGGTACCTTTTTCGCGCTTTAAAGCTTTGTTTGGTAAAGTGAGAAATGCATGAAAAGTGGACAATATTGGCTTCAAAATATTTGCACTCGAAAGCTTAAAATACCCGCCTTACATAACAGAAAGCGACGTTTCGGTCAAAAAAAAAGCTAGAATTATTGCCTGAGAGCTGACAATTGAATTCTTCCCACTCCACAAGAGCTGGATCCTTTGCTAGTTTCCAGCTCTCCTGGGTTAGAGGCCTCAAAAAGGGATATGGGAACGAGAATGAAAAAATTCCCGTCAGCCATTTCGTCAATGGATCTCTGTTTTGACCGAATGACCACGAAAAACTCTGTGAACTTCGATCTTTTTCACCTCTTCCCTCGGCGCCATGCAGTCCATCGTTTCCTACCGGCTGACTTCTTCAGACGAGTCGAGCTCAGATGAATCCGATATTCAGCTCCAAACGCCTTCTAAGAGGCCACGCACGAGCAATTTCATGTTGCAGACAGAAACAGACGTTGATTGCGACGATCTGATCGAAGAAGGAGCAACCACGTGCACAGAAGAAACGACAGCAGAAGAATCACCAGAAAAACCAGAAGAATCACCAGAAAATCCAGAAGAATCAACAGAAGAAAAACCAGAAGAATCAACAGAAGAAGAAAGCAACTGCGTCGTACCCATGACCGAATTCAAACTTCGCAAACAGTCATATGCATTGGACATTGGACAATTGCCGCTGGAAATGCAGACATTTCTGCGCGAACTGAAAACCTTCTTCACTCGTCCAGTCCAGCTGGAAAGACAAGCAAGACCTTTGGCAACATCGACATACCAGAAAACCCAGGAAAGAATATTATGTGAGTTTATTGTCTGAGTTATTTCGCTCGCACAGTGTTGTTCAATAATTTAACGATTTTACGATGTGCAAACGAATTGATTTTCCCTTTTCATGCCCTTAGGCTTTCTTGGATTCTTGAGGTCTCGCCCTGGTGTGATACTGCAACCCGACGTCTTCCTACGTCAGTCTCTGTTGGAATCTTATCTGGATTTTCTCAAGGTGACGTGTAATGAATTTTTTGACGTTTGCGTGGGAACTGGGCCGAAATTGAGCGGCCATGTTGTGACGTGTCATTTATGTTTCTAGTTTTGAAATCCATTTGTAAACATCTGCTCAAAGGAGACTAAAGTCTTCAGAAAGATTGTGTTTTCTGAACGGAAACTACCACAGTTTCCGTTATAAAAATTTGTGGAATCAGTTCATACTGTAAAGTTCAACGAACGTTTCAGCCTGAAATTTGCACGCCAGACACAGTCGTGTTTCAGGGTATATCGATTACAGTATCTGATGCGTGAATTCATCTTATTGACTGCAGAATTTGTTTTCCTGCAAGTACGTGAGGTCAAAATTTCACTTCTAAAAAGTGATATTTACAACTATTGTTATTCTTGTTAAAACCGTACTTCCCGGTGTACGAGTCGAGCCCTGCATTTTTTTGACCACAAAATTGAGCTTGTAACAGTTTAAGGCATGTTTACTGAACAAAAATATTTTTTTTTAGTCGTGGATACGCGGAGCGTAGAAACGACTAATTGTTAGGGGGCAGAATATGTGTCACTCGCTCAGATGTAAACAAATCAATATGTCGACGGTAAACCAATTGATATTGACTTTTCCAAACTTTGCGGAATGCCCAATTCTACCATCGAGATTACCGTGGAAGAAAATTCTGAACTTATTTACCACTGACAGTGATCAGCATTAGAAAAAATTTTATCTCAAAACCAGAAATATGTGTATATGTAAACCAGTTGGAATCACTCGTGCAAAAGGGTGAAAGTTGTATTTTGCTCTTGATTGTGTTTGTTTTCAAAACAAGAACTGCGAAACATAAAAGGGCCGCTCAAGTGTCAGTTGTCTTTGATGATGAACTTGTACATGTTGTTCAATATGAAGTGTAAGAAATGAAATCATAGCTATTGTGCTTCAAGGGCAAAGTTATTTACTTCAGGTGATATCGACTTAGACCCGGAACCTATTGTTACTCAGGGAAATAATCCAAACAATCTTATTGCATTGTTACAATTTCGATTTGCACAACATGGGATTAGCTGTAATTGTTCCGTCACCTGTAACAATTTTCCGTACACAGCTTTTTTTTCTTATTTGATTTTTCTAAATTTAAGAAATACTTGTTGCTTGTAAACATTCCAGTTCTTCAAGGTTTTCTTTCGACGGGTCATTTTCGCAATTTTTGGTACAGCTCTGTAATTTTTCATCCAAATCTTGGACCTTGGCTTTGCTGCTGTGGCCTTTTTCTTTGCTGTACTTGATAGTTATTTTCAAGTTTCAAGTTCAAGTTCAAGTTTATTATTAAATCAACAAAATTTTACAAAAACAACGCTAACCCGCAAATAGCTGAGGCTAATCTAGGCGGGTAGCGAGTAAGACTGTTTAAAGAGTAAATCAAATGTTAGTGTTACATACCAGTAAAGAGATGAAACAAATGCACGTCTAGCAAATAAATAAATAAATAAATAAATAAGTAGGTAAATAAGTAGGTAAATGAATAAATGGATGAAATAGAAATCGCAATTAGACAAAGCTATTTTGAGTATTTATTTTGAAATTTATCGATTAGAAAAGATGTGCCAACATAATCGTCCTCTTCCATTAAAGCTTGTTAGTTATTGTTTTCGACTGACTGTTCAGGGCTACTTCCTGAATCTTGATAAACAGTGTAATGCTTTTTTTCTCTCTCTCTCTCTCTCTCTCCTTTTGCAGGACCAACGAAATTTGTCAGCTGCCACCATATCCAACCACTGCTCTTCGCTTCTGTATCCTGCGAAATTCCTTCACCGGGAGAGCGCACCCGTTTACCAGGACATCCCTGTCATTAAGCAGCTAAGAACACAGGCAACACTTCTACAGCGTCAAGGCGATGTCGAACGTCCTCAAACTATGGAAGAGCTGACGCTTCTGAACCGTTGGCTTGACTGGTAAGCGCTAGTAATATTATTTTACTGCTTTGTGTTGGGTGACAGGAGAGCTTGTCATGCAGTTTTAACGTGTCACCTGTCCTGCGAAAACGTACGGCCAAGCCAAATGGCAACAGACATGAAATAACTTTTAGGTAGAAACACACATAAGAACTCGCACAGTTATGACTCAAAAACATGCAGAACTTTGTGCTGAGAGAATGCCTTTTCCATCCTTGACAGTACCTCTGCGTCCTTTCAACT
The DNA here is from genome assembly GCA_964020085.1 of Micromussa lordhowensis. NCBI lineage: Eukaryota > Metazoa > Cnidaria > Anthozoa > Scleractinia > Lobophylliidae > Micromussa > Micromussa lordhowensis. The sequence continues at coordinate 20,069 of CAXHUQ010000729.1, read as the reverse complement.
GAAAATTAAGGAGGCCATGTCAATTTAACACTTTCGTTGTAATTTTTTGACACTGCAACTGTATTCGCAACTGACGACGGATGTTGATTATCCGAAACATGTTTTGTAAACTTGGAAGTGCGTGTTTCTAACTAAAAGCTATTTTTGACATTGTAAACAGTATAAACCTTACTGATTGTCATCAGAGGGTAATTAGAATTTAGTGAATTGAAAATTAACCAACTCTTGAGACTTTGTTGAAAAACGTTTCACTTCTTTGTCATTTAATTTTAAAAGAGGATAGAGTAGTCCTCTCTACCCTCTGTGTATCCATGTCTGAAACCTACATGTATGAATAACTGCAGCCTAATATCACTATGCAACATTTTGCAGGGAACAGATTGTGAATGCGTGCAGCGTGCAGAGAGATTACTTTGAGATGGCTGTCAACAAAAGAGATAAGGCCCGGGAATGCTGCGACTTGGTTATCTTGGCAATGTATGTTTTCATTCCGCCGGGCCGCGGCGTCGAAGTTCGCACGCTAGAGATTCAAACCAACTGGCAACAATTTCATCCTGCGCAGGTCAAAGATAAGAATGTCCTCTTGGTGAAGGGATCAGAAGAGGTCACGCTTTACTTCCACAACTATAAGACTGCAAAGTTCTTTGGCCGCCAGGAGCTTACTCTGAAGGTAAGACAATGCAGCAGATATTTAGTACGAATATTCAGTTGTTTTTTGTTTCTTTTTCTCTCTCTCTCTGGGATAAACCAGTAGTTGTTTCATAGTCCCATATGCTGTGATTATTTTTCTAATGATATCACGATACTTCCTAAGATGTTGCACTTAAAGGGAAACTCATCCATACCATTTTCTTCTGACCATAGACAGATCATGAGCTGTGCAAAATACTCCTCGACTTTGTGAACAATCACCGTCCCCAATTGGTTGGCAAAGAAAGTGGCGACATCTTGCTTCTGGTAAGTAGTCTCAAGCTATAATGCAGTAACTTGCTGTCAATCCATTAGGTGTGATTAAAAGGGCAAATTCACCCCCGATTCTACTAGAAATCTAAACCCTAACCCTGCTATTGGAGCAACTGTGGCCAAGTTTCTGGGATTTATCTTCAAGAATCCTGAAGTCACCTCCAAAAACCACGCATTCACCCTCAAAATAAAAGTTGGGGACTTGTAATAAAGGCCAATCACCCTGCCAAATTTGATGCAGGAATGTTTTTTGGGTTGTGTTGGGGTACATTGCCTCGGAGTTTCATTTTCATTTTCAGTTGTGGGGTGGTTTAGTTCAAATTAGCATTCTCGGCAGTCTAGACGGGTGAATTTACCCGATTCTTCATTCCACAGGAATGAATCTTTCAAAATTCAGGGGTGAATGTCAGTATTTCTTAACCCCACTTGGGGGTGAATTGTCCTTACACTCATTCTCCTTGAGATGTACAAACAACAACATTCACCCTAACTTTGGTTCTATTTGCTTCATTGCAGAACAGAAATGGAGCAATGTTTAGCAGTTCCTCCTTTTCAAGCCACATTAAGAACCTTTTCCAGAAACTGACAGGGACTGTGGTATCCATCAACATGATTCGGAGTTCATTTGTGACCTGGGCTTATGGCAGAGAGTAAGTATTGAATAGTTGACTTCTTTATTTGTAGAAAGCCCAACATGAAGAAAGTGTACACTTTTGTTTAGGGTTAGGAGATTTTCATCACAACAAGCTTCAGAACTAGAGTTTATCGCTTATTGGCTGAAAGAAAAGAGAAAGTTTTCACGTGCATGTTTATATCATTATTAAGTAGTCGTATGCTTTGTCTTTTTCAATTTGCAATGAACTTGCATTACCCTAAGTGGCTCATGCAATCTCACCCTTTTGAAAAACTCACTCCTGCAGATTAACTTCAAATTGAACGAGAAAAACTGCGTAGCTCATACAAATGTAATAGACGGATAATTTCGTCACAACATTGTCAAAGTGAACTTAGCTACCATCAGTAAGAGGACAGATGCGTCAAAAACAAATGATGGAACAAACATTTCCTAGAAATGCAAGCTGCAACATCCACGCTTATTGCGGTGTGTTTTGTTTTTTCAATAGTGACGCTTCAGATGCCCTCAAAGCTTCGCTGGCTTCTGCTTTAGGTCATTCCAGGAAACAGGCTGAGAAAACATACGATAGACGAACAGCCAACGAAAGGAAAGAATGCGCTGTTCGCGTAGCAAGAGAATATGCCCAGGACGTTGTCTCTAATCCAGGCGTGATGGAAACCACAGCCACTGACACTTCTCATGTGCAGCCACCAGCTACTACCAACATAAAGCTGGCCCAATTTGTAGGACTGATTGAAGAAGACAGCACACTGAGAAGTCCCAAAATTTTGATTGGACAGGTCCATGCTTTCTTAGCAAATGGTAAGGCTTCTCTGCTGTGGTACAAAGCCTACAAGAACTATTTCAAACTTGAATTAGATGGAGAACAGTGGATCGAAGATGTCGCTTGTCTCGTACCCGTGGAAATGACACCTGTCAGGAATAAAGTGGGACTTTATCGTTTGAATAACAGCTTGCGATCTATTCACAAATCCCTCACAGATGACTAGCCACTAGACTCTGACATGTACTTTTAACTTTAAACTTCATCGCAGTTCAATAGAATTATCTTACCAGCTGACAGTTCCTCAAAACATTTTTTTGTCGAAATAGTAGTGAGAAGGAATTTTATTGGAAGACCGTTGATCAGGACTGAAATTCTCTCAACATTGACTGGTGAGTCCTCATGTTTTTAGTCTTTTGAAAACAATAATCGAAATGTCTGGAATGATGAGATGGAATTTTAGGGGCCCGGGCTCAATTTTGGCATTCAAATTACCTTTTCGAAATTCATCGGATCTGCATTGCTCTGGTGAAGTCAGCTGGTGGGAAAAATTGCATTGACGTGTTGTCTGAGGAAACTTGAATTAATGACTTGAATTAATGACTAGCCACGAGACTCTGACATGTACTTTTAACTTTAAACTTCATCGCAGTTCAATAGAATTATCTTACCAGCTGACAGTTCCTCACAACATTTTTTTGGTCTTGAAATTCACTGTCAACATAGTAGTGAGAAGGAATTTTATTGGAAGACCGTTGATCAGGACTGAAATTCTCTCAACATTGACTGGTGAGTCCTCATGTTTTTAGTCTTTTGAAAACAATAATCGAAATGTCTGGAATGATGAGATGGAATTTTAGGGGCCCGGGCTCAATTTTGGCATTCAAATTACCTTTTCGAAATTCATCGGATCTGCATTGCTCTGGTGAAGTCAGCTGGTGGGAAAAATTGCATTGACGTGTTGTCTGAGGAAACTTGAATTAATGACTTGAATTAATGACTAGCCACGAGACTCTGACATGTACTTTTAACTTTAAACTTCATCGCAGTTCAATAGAATTATCTTACCAGCTGACAGTTCCTCACAACATTTTTTTGGTCTTGAAATTCACTGTCGACATAGTAGTGAGAAGGAATTTTATTGGAAGACCGTTGATCAGGACTGAAATTCTCTCAACATTGACTGGTGAGTCCTCATGTTTTTAGTCTTTTGAAAACAATAATCGAAATGTCTGGAATGATGAGATGGAATTTTAGGGGCCCGGGCTCAATTTTGGCATTCAAATTACCTTTTCGAAATTCATCGGATCTGCATTGCTCTGGTGAAGTCAGCTGGTGGGAAAAATTGCATTGACGTGTTGTCTGAGGAAACTTGAATTGATGACTTGAATTAATGACTAGCCACGAGACTCTGACATGTACTTTTAACTTTAAACTTCATCGCAGTTCAATAGAATTATCTTACCAGCTGACAGTTCCTCACAACATTTTTTTGGTCTTGAAATTCACTGTCGACATAGTAGTGAGAAGGAATTTTATTGGAAGACCGTTGATCAGGACTGAAATTCTCTCAACATTGACTGGTGAGTCCTCATGTTTTTAGTCTTTTGAAAACAATAATCGAAATGTCTGGAATGATGAGATGGAATTTTAGGGGCCCGGGCTCAATTTTGGCATTCAAATTACCTTTTCGAAATTCATCGGATCTGCATTGCTATGGTGAAGTCAGCTGGTGGGAAAAATTGCATTGACGTGTTGTCTGAGGAAACTTGAATTAATGACTAGCCACGAGACTCTGACATGTACTTTTAACTTTAAACTTCATCGCAGTTCAATAGAATTATCTTACCAGCTGACAGTTCCTCACAACATTTTTTTGGTCTTGAAATTCACTGTCGACATAGTAGTGAGAAGGAATTTTATTGGAAGACCGTTGATCAGGACTGAAATTCTCTCAACATTGACTGGTGAGTCTGCATGTTTTTAGTCTTTTGAAAACAATAATCGAAATGTCTGGAATGATGAGATGGAATTTTAGGGGCCCGGGCTCAATTTTGGCATTCAAATTACCTTTTCGAAATTCATCGGATCTGCATTGCTCTGGTGAAGTCAGCTGGTGGGAAAAATTGCATTGACGTGTTGTCTGAGGAAACTTGAATTAATGACTTGAATTAATGACTAGCCACGAGACTCTGACATGTACTTTTAACTTTAAACTTCATCGCAGTTCAATAGAATTATCTTACCAGCTGACAGTTCCTCACAACATTTTTTTGGTCTTGAAATTCACTGTCGACATAGTAGTGAGAAGGAATTTTATTGGAAGACCGTTGATCAGGACTGAAATTCTCTCAACATTGACTGGTGAGTCTGCATGTTTTTAGTCTTTTGAAAACAATAATCGAAATGTCTGGAATGATGAGATGGAATTTTAGGGGCCCGGGCTCAATTTTGGCATTCAAATTACCTTTTCGAAATTCATCGGATCTGCATTGCTCTGGTGAAGTCAGCTGGTGGGAAAAATTGCATTGACGTGTTGTCTGAGGAAACTTGAATTAATGACTTGAATTAATGACTAGCCACGAGACTCTGACATGTACTTTTAACTTTAAACTTCATCGCAGTTCAATAGAATTATCTTACCAGCTGACAGTTCCTCACAACATTTTTTTGGTCTTGAAATTCACTGTCGACATAGTAGTGAGAAGGAATTTTATTGGAAGACCGTTGATCAGGACTGAAATTCTCTCAACATTGACTGGTGAGTCTGCATGTTTTTAGTCTTTTGAAAACAATAATCGAAATGTCTGGAATGATGAGATGGAATTTTAGGGGCCCGGGCTCAATTTTGGCATTCAAATTACCTTTTCGAATTCATCGGATCTGCATTGCTCTGGTGAAGTCAGCTGGTGGGAAGAATTGCATTGACGTATTAGAATAATTGTCACTCACATGTGCTATGAACTGGCTTTTTGTCTGAGAAGCCAGTCTGTTTTTAGCTGTGATTTCTTGATCATGAATGATGTCAAACTGCTTTTTTCTGTCGATCAGGACTCAAATTCTCTGACAATTTTGGCATTAAATATATCTTTCGAATTCATCGGAAATTCAGCTCATTCCGCATGAAAACACTGAGAAGAGAGTTCAAAACATCCTTCGCGCAAGTGTTTTCACGGGTTTTTTCTCGTTCAATTTGGAATTAATTTGCACTTTCAGCTTTTCTGAAATTGATTCCAAATTGAACTCGAAACCGCGTGATTACCTGTGCAAATCAAGTTTGGTTAACTGGCAAATTCCCGTCGTATTTGAAGGTCGAAATACACGGCAGGAAAAATGGCAGTAATGTTATGGTGTAAATTTATCTTTATTCCCAGAATAGTCTGATCAGTTGTAGCAACAATATTATTGAGGGAATTTTATTGCGAGCTAATATTTTTCATTCATCTGAGCTTGACTCGTCGGACGAAGTCAGCCGGTAGGGAGCGTTCGGATTGCATGGTGGGAACTGAGGAACAACGTGTGAAGAGGTGAAAAGGAATTTGATCAACGCCGATGTTCTCCCAACGTCGACAATTTATGTTTTGAGTGGTGAAAGTCACTACATGTACTCCCAGAATAGTTTAATCAGTCGTAGGAATGATATCGTGAGAATAATACTCGTTACTGGTAGTCGGGGATAAGCCTTCGTTATGCAGGTTCTCAAGTCCGATTAAGTCGGCAATTCTCATAAGATGTGTGTTGCATTGTAATTGCATTGTATTATTTCATTCTTAGAATTTATTGACACAATAAACAGTTTAGTGACTTGATGAGATCTGTCTTGCATTCTATCATTTTGTCAGAGAATCTTGAAAAACTGAGATCTGTGCCAATCGATTTCAGTAGCAAGCCACAATTTAAGTTTGTGATAAAAAATCAGGAAGTTGGTAATTTCATTTTTCCAGGCCGGAAAAATTTCCAGGCAAATATTTCCGAGCGCTGCCTGGGAACGAGGTTGATAAGCAAAATGGCGGACGTGTTTCTTGTAGATCACGGAAGCTGGCTAGTTAGTATTTCAGTCGCCTGAAAGCGCTAAATGTCCCTTTTTGCTGTCCGAGGAAAATGTCTTGAGTCGCAGAGAAGTTCGTGAGGGCCGTCGATGGATAAGCTGGCCGCCATTTGACGACCTGCCTGATGCCAGCATCGCAGGATCGCATGATATAGCACAATCGGAAGGTAGATTTAATAGTCCTGTAATAATTTGCTTTCGATTTAAGCAATAGAGCACTTTTTCCGTCTTTATATAGCCTCATGTAAACACGAGGAGGGCTGGGAGAATTCGAGACAGTTATGCAAACCCGAGGCACATACAGTCGAGGGTTCGTAACAACAAAAACAACAATTTATTTACCCCATAAACTTACATACATGCAGATAAATTATTCAAATAGATAGAGATAAAATAATATAACGGGGTCTGGCTGCCTGAAATAACTGAAAACTTAAAAGGGGCAGGCAGGCAGCATTACAATTTGTTTAGGATAATTTAGGTCGGACGGACACACATACATCACAATAGAAAAATATGGAAGGTAAAGCACAATAGTAGCAATATAAAAACCATACATTATTCGTTATTATTGCAAAACCATACAGTCACCAAATTCACACCCCAAGCAATTGACTTTGGAGTCAAACGCCCCTCCCCTCTCCCCCCAACGGGGGGTGAACTACTGCCACGTACACCTGCCCAACATACATACGTTTCTTCTCGAGCCCGCCTAGTGAAAAAACACCCTCTCCACAACTATTCTCGACTTGCTGCCAATTTTCTTGCAAAACCATACAGTCACCAAATTCACACCCCAAGCAATTGACTTTGGAGTCAAACGCCCCTCCCCTCTCCCCCCAACGGGGGGTGAACTACTGCCACGTACACCTGCCCAACATACATACGTTTGTTCTCGAGCCCGCCTAGTGAAAAAACACCCTCTCCACAACTATTCTCGACTTGCTGCCAATTTTCTTGCAAAACCATACAGTCACCAAATTCACACCCCAAGCAATTGACTTTGGAGTCAAACGCCCCTCCCCTCTCCCCCCAACGGGGGGTGAACTACTGCCACGTACACCTGCCCAACATACATACGTTTGTTCTCGAGCCCGCCTAGTGAAAAAATTTTCTTGCAAACCATACAGTCACCATACAATCACCCTGCAAAATTTGATCCAGGAACGTCTTTTGGGGTCTGTTGGACTGGATTTACCTTGACTTTCATTTTTCATTTTCAGTTCAAGGCTGCCCAAACAGGCTGAATTAAGCCGATTCTGCATTCTACAGGTATGAACCTTTCATAGTTCAGCGGTGGAAGTCAGAGGAGGAAACTGTATTGTGAAACATGATTTTATTTTGGTGAGTTGACAAACTGGGGTAATTGTTTTGGCAGGGTAACAAGGCGAGGAAACTTGACAAGGCCACCTAGTTGATCTGGAAATCTGATCTAAGAGTTGGCCTGAACTTGGTTGTTTGTGGATGCATCCGGGTCAGGGAATCAGTTGTGGCGTCCACTGGAAAGCAACGTTTCAGCTTGAAAGCTGGCACTTCAAGTTGATAGCCATTTTGTTAGTCGAGCCACTCCAAATGACACTTTATAAGACTGATTTCTCACTTGAGGCTGTTATAGATGTCACCTGATGGAACAAATGAGAATATTTTTAAGTCCAGAGTTAAGAAATGTCTTAGTTTATCATTTATTTAAATATTTAGACATTTCAAATTCTCTGCAACAGTAATTAGTGGTATGTAAATTTTATAGTGTATAAAGCATGGCTATGAATATTATTGTCTTTAAAATCCCCCTGAAGAGTGAGAGATCACGGAACAGGCTTGTTGGGATGAAAGTGTAGTTTTTGATGAAGTCTTCAATTCATTATCTTATTATAATACATATATCTATATCTACCTGGAGTTTTGAAAATGGGGTCTGTTAATATGGTGCTATTAAGTTATTTTCGTCTGTAAACTTTATCAAACCAGCTTGACTTGATTAAGCCATTTCGATTTTTTGGATTTCAATTTCAATTTGACTTTGACTTTTCTCGACAGAGGTTGGGGTTGTATATCAGAAATATGCAAAACTGTCAGAATCAAACTAGTTTGTTATTAAGTTGAAGCCAAATTAAAATTTTAAGCCCAACAGGGTTTTATGTACTAATATCTCCAGGAGTGTGCCTAATTTTGGATATCTATTTGGAGTTCCTGTCCCGTAATCCAAGTGAAGGTGTTTGGGTGTGGTTTCTTTGTACTCTTATGCCTAGTATCAAGTGGCTTTGACTTGTGCTGAGTGGAGAACATGCTATATACTAGGTAGAGATAGCACAGTTTTCAGGCATTGACTATGATTTAAAGGCTGTCTAGTGTGCCATTATTGATGCAATTGCTTGCAAAGGGCTTTCCTGTGATATGATGACATGAGCCTAAATATTTCCACAGGTGGCCAAGAGATTCTAGTTTCATTTCCTGGTTATGCTATATAAAGTTTGGAGTGTATAACTTCAGGTAAGCACTGCTTAAGTTACTCTATAAGACACTTGGTCTTATAGAAATTATTGGTCTTGGAAAAATTCAGGCTCATGGTATCATATCACATGAAAGCCCTTTGCAATCAATTGCCTCAATATAATTATAATTATAATATTAATTATAAATTTTCATTCATTTATCTTGCTACCTTGATATATTTACTTTTATGTAAGTTATGCATATGTACGTATAGATATATTTTTTATGTTAGCTTTTATTTATTGTTGATGTGATGTCTGAAAGGATTTTATCAACTAAATAAATGTAGTTGTACAATAATAGCACACTAAACTGTCTTAATCATAGTCAAATCCTGACAACTGTGCTATCTCTCTGGTTTTGAGGTCTTGTTTTGACAGAGTATGGCAAGGAAGCTTGACAAAGAAGGCCTCCTAGTGGTGATCTGGAAATCTAACCCAAGAGTTGGGAAGTTGATTCCGGAACTTGGTCTTCGTGGATGGATCCTGTTCTTGAGTTGTCAGGGAATCATTTGTGACATCCACCGGAAAGCGGTATCCCTTCCACAAGTCGGGAGTTTTTGCATGTATCAGCTCTAGAGTTACTAAGTTATCCAAGTAGTAATGGTACAATCAAATGAGTTTATTGTTTATTTAAATATTTAGACATTTCAAATTCTCTGCGGCAGTAATTACCGGTATGTCAATTGTATAGTGTACAAAGCATGGCTATGAATATTATTGTCTTTAAAATCCCCCTGAAGAGTGATAGATCACCTAACAGGCTTGTTGGGATGAAAGTGTAGTCTTCGATGAAGTCTTCAATTCATTATCTTATCATTCATTATCTTATTATATATGTTTCGAAAACCAGGTCCAACCATGTCCAACGGGCCCAGTAAAGCCCAGTGTCTTATGGAGTAACTCAGCAGTGCTTACTTCAAGTTCTACACTCCACACTTGATCTAGCATAAGCAGAAATTGACAATAGAATCTCTTGTCCTCCCTTCTGTGGAAAAATTCAGGCTGATGACATCATATCACATGAAAGCCCTTTGCAAGAAATTGCCTCAATAAATATTAATTATAAATTTTCATTCATTTATCTTGTTACCTTGATACAGCTACTTTTATTTAAGTTATGCATATGTACATATAGATATATTTTTTATGTTAGCTTTTATTTATAGTTGATGTGATGTCTGAAAGGATTTTATCAACTAAATAAATTTAGTTGTACAATAATGATAGTCAAATCCTGACAACTGTGATATCTCTCTGGTTTTGAGGTCTTGTTTTGACAGGGTGTGGTATGGAAGCTTGACAAAGAAGGTCTCCTACTGGTGATCTGGAAATGTAAACCAAGAGTTGGTAAGTTGATTCCGGAACTTGGTCTTTGTGGATGGATCCTGTTCTTGAGTTGTCAGGGAATCATTTGTGACCTCCACCGGAAAGCGGCATCCCTTCCGCAAGTCGGGACTTTTGGCATGTCTCAGCTCTAGAGTTACTGGGTTATCCAAGTAGTAATGGTACAATCAAATAAGTTTATTGTTTATTTAAATATTTAGACATTTCAAATTCTCTGCAACAGTAATTACCGGTATGTAAATTGTATAGTGTATAAAGCATGGCTATGAATATTATTGTCTCTAAAATCCCCCTGAAGAGTGAGAGATCACCTAACAGGCTTGTTGGGATGAAAGTGTAGTCTTTGATGAAGTCTTCAATTCATTATCTTATCATTCATTATCTTATTATATATGTTTCGAAAACCAGGTCCAACCATGTCCAACGGGCCCAGTAAAGCCCAGTGTCTTATGGAGTAACTCAGCAGTGCTTACTTCAAGTTCTACACTCCACACTTGATCTAGCATAAGCAGAAATTGACAATAGAATCTCTTGTCCTCCCTTCTGTGGAAAAATTCAGGCTGATGACATCATATCACATGAAAGCCCTTTGCAAGAAATTGCCTCAATAAATATTAATTATAAATTTTCATTCATTTATCTTGTTACCTTGATACAGCTACTTTTATTTAAGTTATGCATATGTACATATAGATATATTTTTTATGTTAGCTTTTATTTATAGTTGATGTGATGTCTGAAAGGATTTTATCAACTAAATAAATTTCGTTGTACAATAATGATAGTCAAATCCTGACAACTGTGATATCTCTCTGGTTTTGAGGTCTTGTTTTGACAGGGTGTGGCATGGAAGCTTGACAAAGAAGGTCTCCTACTGGTGATCTGGAAATCTAAACCAAGAGTTAGTAAGTTGATTCCGGAACTTGGTCTTTGTGGATGGATCCTGTTCTTGAGTTGTCAGGGAATCATTTGTGACATCCACCGGAAAGCGGCATCCCTTCCACAAGTCGGGACTTTTGTCTCAGCTCTAGAGTTACTGGGTTATCCAAGTAGTAATGGTACAATCAAATAAGTTTATTGTTTATTTAAATATTGCCTCAATCATTGGACACTAAACTGCCTTAAAATCATAGTCAATGCCTGAAAGCTATGCTAATTCTACTAAGTATATAGCATGTTCTTCACTCAGCACAAGTCAGACTGACTTGATACTATGGATACAAGTACAAAGAAACCACACCCCATCAACTTCCCTTGGATTAAGGGCCAGGAACGCCAAATAGGTATCCAAAATTAGCCACACTCCTATAGATATTAGAACATAAAACCCTGTTGGGCTTAAAATTTTCTTTAGCTCCAACTGAATAACAAACTAGTTTGATTCTGACAGTTATTTTTTATCTGGAAATAATTTAATATAATAAGTTAAGTTAAGTTATATGTGTGTATATACATATATGTTTTTATATTTTTATATTTATATTTTTCTATAGATGTGTAAACGATGTTGGTTAACCAACATCCAAGTATCGATTTTGTAAGTGCTGAAGAAGCCCGAACGGGCGAAACGTCCATGTATTAAAGACCACAAAGAGAAAAGTTCGCATCTTCTTCTGTTTATTCTACCTTTATATATTTCTATATATATAAGAAGAAATTGCTAATTGGGTTGTCAATGGCAATGCCAAGCCTGACAAGGCTTTTGGAACCATCAAAACCCATCCAGGGGAATCCCCTTCGGCTCATTACATCGTGCTGCGCACCGCCATTGAAAACCTTTCAGCATTTACCGAATTTTATCTTAAGCCTCTAGCCCAAACCTTGCCATTTAGACATTTCAAATGGTAATTATGTAAATTTTATAGTATATAAAGCATGGTTATGAATATTATTGTCATTAAATCCCCTGAAGAGTCTTGTTTGATTCTGACAGTTTGCCTTTTTAGTATTTTTTATCTGCAAATAATTTAATATTCAAGAGTTTTCATTGGCTTAGCGATCATGGGCTATGAGCCATTATGCCATGCTCTAAAAATGTTTTAGAGTCCGCATGTTATTGAAAAGTGCAGTAATGACTTGAATATTAGCGCAAATAAGTGTTTTCTCTCTTTTGCATCCCATCATCTAGTCAAAACTTTTGCCTAAGGGATCCACTCGGCGCCATTTAAGGTGATTCCTGAGAAATAAAATTTAGCGATGATTTTTTTTGAAAATTTACCTGAATGTTCTCTACCAAGCACTGTTTCGGAAAATAAAATTAAAATGATAGATCACCATTTTCGTTTAAGAGATGTGATTATAATAATGACCTGCAAAATAGAAACCTCTCAAATAGGGACACCTCGCTCTGTCCTTTCGGTGTACGTGTGATAGAGGTATGACTGTATATGTATCTACTCGGATTTCGAAAATGTACACTCCGGTGAGAATTTATGTCTATGAGCTTCCGCGTTTCCGCGCTTCCGCGTTTCCTCATTTTTTAAAGTTTGACAACAAAATTCCCAGTACTTGTTTAGAACTGTTCATCGTTATCGCCTGCCTAATATGAAGTGCTTAAGTTAAATATTTCACAAGGAAAGTTACTCGCGTGTTTCAAAGTAGGACACTTAGCCGTATTCCATGATAAGCAAAACATGACTATTCGAAGCGCGTTTTTTCTATGATACAATTACCAATTGAATTTTGTAAACCGGTCATATAACGCATAGTTATATACTTTAGAAGAATTCAGAGCGATTTCTAGTAACAATCCAAAGGACAGGACACACAGACAGAACGTGTACCATCATTTCACAAGTGCGAAACTTCACCTTATAACTGAGTACTTGTTTAAATATCGCTGTTCAACATTTCAGTACACAGTTATAGTGTATACTTGAAAAGAGAATTCAGATTTTCAGTGTACTAGATTCTTTAGGGTTTGCTTATACGGAAGAATATAGTTGTATACCTGCTTTTTAGAGGAAATATTACACTTCGAGTTAACTATGCTCATTTTACAAAATTCACGCGCGCGCCGTACACTTGAAATTGCCGAACTCGATTTCAATTTATTTCGCATAAGCTGCACTTCTGAATCAGAAAATTCGCTCCTTGGACGGGTAAGACTTATTCCTTGCACAATTAAGAGTTTGTTCCCCCTTGTAAGCATTTTAAATCCTATAAGAACGGAACGTGGAATGTGCACACAACAGTTCCCGCGCAAACACTTTCCCATCGATTGTCTTAAAAGAGATCGCTAAAAATTAATGCGGAAAGTTAAATTTTCTGCTCTTTTCAAGTGGAAGAGTTGATCTTTTTCTAGAAAAGTAGAATTGCTGGAACCTTTCACTGAGTCCATAGCCCTCACTCAACACCTTTTTAGCGTATTTAGTATTCTCTTCGTTCGAATCCAACGACTTCAAATCACCGACTTCGAAGCGATATATCTCTTTAGAGTTAATAGCTACTATACATCGGCAAAGACTAAATATGTTTCTTAGCAATCCATCTTTATTGTGTTAAAATTTCAGAAAAATCGAACGAAACCAGAGTTAATTAGTCAAAACTTTTGCCTAAGGGATCCACTCGGCGCCATTTAAGGTGATTCCTGAGAAATAAAATTTAGCGATGAGTTTTTTTGAAAATTTACCTGAATGTTCTCTACCAAGCACTGTTTCGGAAAATAAAATTGAAATGATAGATCACCATTTTCGTTTAAGAGATGTGATTATAATAATGACCTGCAAAATAGAAACCTCTCAAATAGGGACACCTCGCTCTGTCCTTTCGGTGTACGTGTGATAGAGGTATGACTGTATATGTATCTACTCGGATTTCGAAAATGTACACTCCGGTGAGAATTTATGTCTATGAGCTTCCGCGTTTCCGCGTTTCCGCGCTTCCGCGTTTCCTCATTTTTTAAAGTTTGACAACAAAATTCCCAGTACTTGTTTAGAACTGTTCATCGTTATCGCCTGCCTAATATGAAGTGCTTAAGTTAAATATTTCACAAGGAAAGTTACTCGCGTGTTTAAAAGTAGGACACTTAGCCGTATTCCATGATAAGCAAAACATGACTATTCGAAGCGCGTTTTTTCTATGATACAATTACCAATTGAATTTTGTAAACCGGTCATATAACGCATAGTTATATACTTTAGAAGAATTCAGAGCGATTTCTAGTAACAATCCAAAGGACAGGACACACAGACAGAACGTGTACCATCATTTCACAAGTGCGAAACTTCACCTTATAACTGAGCACTTGTTTAAATATGGCTGTTCAACATTTCAGTACACAGTTATAGTGTATACTTGAAAAGAGAATTCAGATTTTCAGTGTACTAGATTCTGTAGGGTTTGCTTATACGGAAGAATATAGTTGTATACCTGCTTTTTAGAGGAAATATTACACTTCGAGTTAACTATGCTCATTTTACAAAATTCACGCGCGCGGCGAACACTTGAAATTGCCGAACTCGATTTCAATTTATTTCGCATAAGCTGCACTTCTGAATCAGAAAATTCGCTCCTTGGACGGGTAAGACTTATTCCTTGCACAATTAAGAGTTTGTTCCCCCTTGTAAGCATTTTAAATCCTATAAGAACGGAACGTGGAATGTGCACACAACAGTTCCCGCGCAAACACTTTCCCATCGATTGTCTTAAAATTTCAAAGTATTATATTTCCGTGTCTTTTTACCTTTTAGCCACAAAATTTATACAAGTTGTTTGTCTGTGTCGAAGTTTACAGTGTGTATAATGTCATTTTCGTACGTTCAATTGGTCATTACTGCGCATGTGCTGCATTTTTCAATAAACATTTCCCCATACATTCTCTTCAAATTTCAAAGTATTATATTTTCGTGTGTTTTTACTTTTTAACCACAAAATTTATACAAGTTGTTTGCCTGTGTCTAAGTTTACAGTGTGCACAATTTCATGTTCGTACGTTCAATTGGTAGTTACTGCGCATGCTCTAAACATCGTAATTTTCCAATACATTGTCTTAAAATTTCAAAATACTGCCTTTTCATGTGTTTTTAACGTTTTACTACAAAATTTACACAAGTTGTTTGTTTCTGTCTAAGTTTACAGTGTGCACAATTTGAGGCGCGTACGTTGAATTTGTCGTTACTGCGCATGTACCGAATTTTTTCATACATTTCTTCTTATTTTACGATAGTCGTAACTTTGAAAATCGTAGAGCAATTGACAAATGCTTTGAAACAGAAAAACTGTGCATGATATTTACCTATTCAATATACGCAGAAGTTGTCACTGTCTTTGATAAAGTACTGCGCATGCCCTAAATATCGTCAAGTTTTCATAAGACATTTTCAGAATGCTCTATCTTCCTCATTTTTTAAAGTTTGACAACAAAATTCCCAGTACTTGTTTAGAACTGTTCATCGTTATCGCCTGCCTAATATGAAGTGCTTAAGTTAAATATTTCACAAGGAAAGTTACTCGCGTGTTTCAAAGTAGGACACTTAGACGTATTCCATGATAAGCAAAACATGACTATTCGAAGCGCGTTTTTTCTATGATACAATTACCAATTGAATTTTGTAAACCGGTCATATAACGCATAGTTATATACTTTAGAAGAATTCAGAGCGATTTCTAGTAACAATCCAAAGGACAGGACACACAGACAGAACGTGTACCATCATTTCACAAGTGCGAAACTTTACCTTATAACTGAGCACTTGTTTAAATATCGCTGTTCAACATTTCAGTATTAGGACCTTCTGTTGTACGTTTTCTTGTTAGTCACCTGTACGAAGGTAAGAAAAAAAAAGCGGGCATTTTAAGCTTTCGGATGAAAATATTTTAGCGTCAATATTGTCCGCTTTTCATCCAGGAACGTTTTTAACCGCAGAATAAGGTACCTTTTCCGCGCTTTTAAAGAGATCGCTAAAAATTAATGCGGAAAGTTAAATTTTCTGCTCTTTTCAAGTGGAAGAGTTGATCTTTTTCTAGAAAAGTAGAATTGCTGGAACCTTTCACTGAGTCCATAGCCCTCACTCAACACCTTTTTAGCGTATTTAGTATTCTCTTCGTTCGAATCCAACGACTTCAAATCACCGACTTCGAAGCGATATATCTCTTTAGAGTTAATAGCTACTATACATCGGCAAAGACTAAATATGTTTCTTAGCAATCCATCTTTATTGTGTTAAAATTTCAGAAAAATCGAACGAAACCAGAGTTAATTAGAATTTTTTTTGTGAGTCCACTATGACTTCCCTTGTGGACTAACAAAATACGCAGCGGTCAGTCATAGAATGAATCCGGCAATTCTGCTTTTTTTACAAAAAGATCAACTCTGCTAATTGAAAAGAGCAGAAAAATAAACTTTCTGCATTTATTTCTCATAGAACAAATGCAAAATTGTTACCTTATTTGTTAATGCGAGTCGATTAGTTGAAAAGTTAAAAAAGGTACCTTTTAAGAAAAAAAAAAGATTTTTAACCGCAGAATAAGGTACCTTTTCCGCGCTTTTAAAGAGATCGCTTCAACCTGAAAAAAGGGTACCTTTTTCGCGCTTTAAAGCTTTGTTTGGTAAAGTGAGAAATGCATGAAAAGTGGACAATATTGGCTTCAAAATATTTGCACTCGAAAGCTTAAAATACCCGCCTTACATAACAGAAAGCGACGTTTCGGTCAAAAAAAAAGCTAGAATTATTGCCTGAGAGCTGACAATTGAATTCTTCCCACTCCACAAGAGCTGGATCCTTTGCTAGTTTCCAGCTCTCCTGGGTTAGAGGCCTCAAAAAGGGATATGGGAACGAGAATGAAAAAATTCCCGTCAGCCATTTCGTCAATGGATCTCTGTTTTGACCGAATGACCACGAAAAACTCTGTGAACTTCGATCTTTTTCACCTCTTCCCTCGGCGCCATGCAGTCCATCGTTTCCTACCGGCTGACTTCTTCAGACGAGTCGAGCTCAGATGAATCCGATATTCAGCTCCAAACGCCTTCTAAGAGGCCACGCACGAGCAATTTCATGTTGCAGACAGAAACAGACGTTGATTGCGACGATCTGATCGAAGAAGGAGCAACCACGTGCACAGAAGAAACGACAGCAGAAGAATCACCAGAAAAACCAGAAGAATCACCAGAAAATCCAGAAGAATCAACAGAAGAAAAACCAGAAGAATCAACAGAAGAAGAAAGCAACTGCGTCGTACCCATGACCGAATTCAAACTTCGCAAACAGTCATATGCATTGGACATTGGACAATTGCCGCTGGAAATGCAGACATTTCTGCGCGAACTGAAAACCTTCTTCACTCGTCCAGTCCAGCTGGAAAGACAAGCAAGACCTTTGGCAACATCGACATACCAGAAAACCCAGGAAAGAATATTATGTGAGTTTATTGTCTGAGTTATTTCGCTCGCACAGTGTTGTTCAATAATTTAACGATTTTACGATGTGCAAACGAATTGATTTTCCCTTTTCATGCCCTTAGGCTTTCTTGGATTCTTGAGGTCTCGCCCTGGTGTGATACTGCAACCCGACGTCTTCCTACGTCAGTCTCTGTTGGAATCTTATCTGGATTTTCTCAAGGTGACGTGTAATGAATTTTTTGACGTTTGCGTGGGAACTGGGCCGAAATTGAGCGGCCATGTTGTGACGTGTCATTTATGTTTCTAGTTTTGAAATCCATTTGTAAACATCTGCTCAAAGGAGACTAAAGTCTTCAGAAAGATTGTGTTTTCTGAACGGAAACTACCACAGTTTCCGTTATAAAAATTTGTGGAATCAGTTCATACTGTAAAGTTCAACGAACGTTTCAGCCTGAAATTTGCACGCCAGACACAGTCGTGTTTCAGGGTATATCGATTACAGTATCTGATGCGTGAATTCATCTTATTGACTGCAGAATTTGTTTTCCTGCAAGTACGTGAGGTCAAAATTTCACTTCTAAAAAGTGATATTTACAACTATTGTTATTCTTGTTAAAACCGTACTTCCCGGTGTACGAGTCGAGCCCTGCATTTTTTTGACCACAAAATTGAGCTTGTAACAGTTTAAGGCATGTTTACTGAACAAAAATATTTTTTTTTAGTCGTGGATACGCGGAGCGTAGAAACGACTAATTGTTAGGGGGCAGAATATGTGTCACTCGCTCAGATGTAAACAAATCAATATGTCGACGGTAAACCAATTGATATTGACTTTTCCAAACTTTGCGGAATGCCCAATTCTACCATCGAGATTACCGTGGAAGAAAATTCTGAACTTATTTACCACTGACAGTGATCAGCATTAGAAAAAATTTTATCTCAAAACCAGAAATATGTGTATATGTAAACCAGTTGGAATCACTCGTGCAAAAGGGTGAAAGTTGTATTTTGCTCTTGATTGTGTTTGTTTTCAAAACAAGAACTGCGAAACATAAAAGGGCCGCTCAAGTGTCAGTTGTCTTTGATGATGAACTTGTACATGTTGTTCAATATGAAGTGTAAGAAATGAAATCATAGCTATTGTGCTTCAAGGGCAAAGTTATTTACTTCAGGTGATATCGACTTAGACCCGGAACCTATTGTTACTCAGGGAAATAATCCAAACAATCTTATTGCATTGTTACAATTTCGATTTGCACAACATGGGATTAGCTGTAATTGTTCCGTCACCTGTAACAATTTTCCGTACACAGCTTTTTTTTCTTATTTGATTTTTCTAAATTTAAGAAATACTTGTTGCTTGTAAACATTCCAGTTCTTCAAGGTTTTCTTTCGACGGGTCATTTTCGCAATTTTTGGTACAGCTCTGTAATTTTTCATCCAAATCTTGGACCTTGGCTTTGCTGCTGTGGCCTTTTTCTTTGCTGTACTTGATAGTTATTTTCAAGTTTCAAGTTCAAGTTCAAGTTTATTATTAAATCAACAAAATTTTACAAAAACAACGCTAACCCGCAAATAGCTGAGGCTAATCTAGGCGGGTAGCGAGTAAGACTGTTTAAAGAGTAAATCAAATGTTAGTGTTACATACCAGTAAAGAGATGAAACAAATGCACGTCTAGCAAATAAATAAATAAATAAATAAATAAGTAGGTAAATAAGTAGGTAAATGAATAAATGGATGAAATAGAAATCGCAATTAGACAAAGCTATTTTGAGTATTTATTTTGAAATTTATCGATTAGAAAAGATGTGCCAACATAATCGTCCTCTTCCATTAAAGCTTGTTAGTTATTGTTTTCGACTGACTGTTCAGGGCTACTTCCTGAATCTTGATAAACAGTGTAATGCTTTTTTTCTCTCTCTCTCTCTCTCTCTCCTTTTGCAGGACCAACGAAATTTGTCAGCTGCCACCATATCCAACCACTGCTCTTCGCTTCTGTATCCTGCGAAATTCCTTCACCGGGAGAGCGCACCCGTTTACCAGGACATCCCTGTCATTAAGCAGCTAAGAACACAGGCAACACTTCTACAGCGTCAAGGCGATGTCGAACGTCCTCAAACTAAGGAAGAGCTGACGCTTCTGAACCGTTGGCTTGACTGGTAAGCGCTAGTAATATTATTTTACTGCTTTGTGTTGGGTGACAGGAGAGCTTGTCATGCAGTTTTAACGTGTCACCTGTCCTGCGAAAACGTACGGCCAAGCCAAATGGCAACAGACATGAAATAACTTTTAGGTAGAAACACACATAAGAACTCGCACAGTTATGACTCAAAAACATGCAGAACTTTGTGCTGAGAGAATGCCTTTTCCATCCTTGACAGTACCTCTGCGTCCTTTCAACTGAAAATTAAGGAGGCCATGTCAATTTAACACTTTCGTTGTAATTTTTTGACACTGCAACTGTATTCGCAACTGACGA